>JAQMRL010000004.1:17733679-17838300 GCA_035578175.1 Catonia carolina
TCTGAAAGTAATGAATTTCATTATACAGCCAGACCCTGTGGTGAATGAAGTGAAGGTGTCATTTACAGAGTTGAAAATATGTGCTTTTCAGAGGGCCCGGCATGTTGATAAGCATACTTTTCCAATCAGTGAGGAAGGCTTTGGTAAACCACCTCACTTCTCGTTTTACTTAGTGAAACCTCTGCAGGTTCAAACCAGCCTTTTGGCTGATGACCTAAACAACAACAACAATGTGCATTATTGTAAACCGTGGTTATTTTTCCTCTTAATTAATAATTATTATTTGACAGCTATTGTGATATTTGACTAAAGATGGAAACAAATATTTCTGCTGTACCTCCTAACAAGGCTCGGAAGAAAGTGGCAATGCCTACTATAACTTTACTTTTTAGTATTTAACTATTTACTTTACTTTAACTATTACTTTACTGTTACTTTTTGTAACTGGAAAAATAACATTGAAAAACGACAAAGCTAAGCTAACCTGTAACTTTATTTTTACATGTTTGCATTAATGTAGGCTAATTACAAAACTATGTATGTTGAAATAAATTTAGATATCAGAAATGCATTTCACTTGTTTTTTCTTCAACAGTACGTTATTACTATTTGTGCGATGATAATATTATTACTTTCTCTTGCCTATATGAATATATAGGAAGGAAAGTAGATCTATTGTTTTCATGTCGATTTTTCGAAATCGAGTTTGCACCGGATCTACACGTTTTCAGAATTCTGAACCCAAAAAACATGTTTTTAGCGATTGGTCTGTGTGTGCGTGTGTGTGTGTGTGTGTGTGTGTGTGTGTGTGTGTGTGTGTGTGTGTGTGTGTGTGTGTGTTTGTGTGTGAGTGTGTGTGTGTGTGCGCGCGCGCGCGCGTGTGTGTGTGTGTGTGTGAACAGAATATCTCAAGAACGGAACATCGTACGAACTTCAAACTTGAAACTTGTTACATACCACTACCGGACCCGACACGAACATTTTCATCAAAATCGGTCAACCGGAAGTGGTAGTTTATTCGTGTAATTTTCCACTTTTTTGCGATTTTCTCAAAAACTGGTCCTACGACTTTTTTTTAAAATCGCCTGGTTTACTAATTTTTTTATGCTCTACAAGATAGGGTAGGCGCCATGTTTGCTGAAATTCTCGGTGAGGCTGTTTTCACGAAAAGAAATAGTTTTTTTAAGATTACGGCTTTAATATAAATTTTAGCGCAAAAACTTATATAATAAAAGTTGTAGAGAATTTAAAAACCTACAACCTTTGCTTCAAACATTTTTTTGTATAACGCTTAGTTTAGCAGTAATTAGCAATTTTCTGTTTTTTCCTCTCGAAAACGTGTGAAAATCGATTTTTTTTATGATTTCGGCCTTAGTATGCATTTTACGACAAAAGTGTATATAATTAATTTTATAGGAAATAAAAAGATCTACAACTTTTATATAGAGAATTTTTCTCTACAGAGCCCAGTTTAGTGTGAAAGAGTGATTTTCCGTATTTTTAACCCAAACTGAGGTTGATTTTCATTCTGCGTCTTTCACTCATGATTAAAATTAGGTTATGTTTATTAAGGTTAGTTTTTGTTTATTTCTAATGTTACATTATATTGTTAATTATTTGCATTGGCAAGAGAAAGTTGTGTGAGTGTTTCACACCAAATTTTTTTGTAATAATAATGACTTAAAATGCCCCTGCACATGTCGCATTATGGCGAATAAAAATACGAAGGGTATTACATCAGTTTACATGTTCATCCGCAAAACGACCTAATTTATTTCGTACATGCTTATTTTTATGCGTTTTAAACGAATATGTAATTATTTTTTACCGGTCGAACCTCTAAATATTAATTAATAAAAATATTTTTTGTATTTAGTATTGTTCGTTCCAAGGCTAAAATAAATAGTTCTGTTTCTTATCACATGGTCAGCCCATTAAATGACTGAATCATTTAAGAACAGAAGAGGTAGAGGTGTAAAAGACACTAGTCAGAGTTATCTTCTCTGAAAGTAATGGATTTCATTATACAGCCAGACCCTGTGGTGAATGACATGTCCTATACTCCCTTTGGAGTCTCCAGGATGCAAGTAGGAAAAAAAAATGAAGTGAAGTGAAGGTGTCATTTGCAGAGTGGAAAATTGTACTTTTCAGAGGGCCCGGCATGCTGTTAAGCGTACTTTTCCGCTCAGTGAGGAAGGCAATGGTAAACCACCTCACTCCTCGTTTTACTTAGTAAAACGTCTTCAGGTTCAAACCAGCCTTTCGGCTGATGACCTAAACAACAACATTTAGTATTTTGTGATTAATGTTACTTCAATACTGTTCTTCATAATAAAAACTGAACTTGAGGATATTATTGGTTTGTTTTGTAAATCTGATTATTATCCCTATCAAAAACGGACAACTGATGCTAGGTATGTTTCAAAAACGGACACCTGCCTTAGTGCATTTCAAAAGTGGACAACTATATATTTAAACACATTTTTTGCAATAAATTCATCATAAAATGATGAAGGAAGTAAGTTATTTTGATTTCTAGTTATAAAAACTAAATTATAGAACAGAAAACCTCAGTCAAGCAGTCCTAATAGTGTAACCTCAGAAATCCGAACCCCTAAAATCCGAAGTTTCGGATAATCCGAACACCAATTTTGCAATAAGCTAAAAAAATTCTACTCTTGAAAAGTGATGGAAAGTTATACTAATTACAAATCAGAAATGAATTTAATATTTATTTGAACATTATAGTTGATATTTTATAATGAATACGTCACTTTAATTGGTTGGAACAAAATCGGTTATCTTCTTCTGACGCAAGGAAGTAATCCTGCTTGAAGCGGCGATGTTGCGCCAGCGTCGCATAAACATCACGTCCGTCGGGGTAGCGGCAGCATGCTGTTCTACGTAGCGCAGAGCAACTTCAAGTGCACTAGTGGCATCTGCATGTGAAATAACATCAGTCGAGACGTCCTCTTCTTCACTTTCTTCGACTGCGGTATTATTTTGGTCTTGTTCCTGGACCATTGAAACAATAGCGCCATCGCTTAAATATTGATTACCGGCGTCGTCATCTGCAAACCATTCTTGAAGACAGTTTTCTTCGGCTTCTTCGCATCCAGGAATCTGCTGAACGAGTGGAAGTACGTTTTCCATTTGATGCTGCACAACAAAATTTGTTTCTTCAAATGCAAGGCTTGGCCACAGTTAATAAATTACCAAGTGCCCCGCATAATCCGAATTTTCCGGAATCCGAACGGGGGTCAGCCCCAATTAGTTCGGATTTCTGAGGTTACACGTAACACAAATATAACTATTGTGGCCTACTGAATAATGGTTATGACAGATATCCATCTTTGAAACTACACTACTCACTTGCTAACATTAATTTGATTTTAAATTAAACAGAGTTGAATACATTTACTTACAGAAGTTCAAAGTTTATTACAATATATTATAGGTGCGATTAAAACAGACATAATACGCATAAACTATGAAATTCATTACAATTTTATGTGGTAAGTTTACAAAACCATTTTAACAAGTCGAATCATTACTTAGAGATATTATTCAACAATAAATAAATATTTAATGTATTTTATACCACGATGCAATATAAAATCTGATCAAGAATATTGTAAAATAATTTTCCAATATACAATAAAGTCATGATAAAATTTATTGAAGAATGATACTTCAAGTTTTTATGAGTTTATTGCATCTTCTTAAGATCATAAAATTAGAGATTAGGCACTTCAACTCGAGGTAAAATTAATAGTTTCTGAGAATACTTTAAAATGAATTCTTAGAATTTTATCTAAGGAGTACACCCGAGAAAGAGATGGGCAGATTTGAGAGGTTCGGAACAGGCAGAGATGCCTAATCCTTGAACTCCTAGACAGTAAAGGAGGAGGAGAAGCTGGAGAAGGAGAAGAAGGAGAAGGAGGAAGAGGAGGAGGAAGGGATTCAGAGAAATTGCTCAAAACATGTTTTTTGAGTTCAGGAGAAAGTAAAAATAAAAGTGTACAAATTATGCACCAACAGTTTTAGTTCATAAATATGAGGTGTGGCTATTAAATGACGAGACTGACGTTGTAAAAAATTGTATTTTTATTTTATACATAATCACTTATTGTCACCTTCAATATACACTCCTTCTCTATCCCTACAACGCTCCATGCAAATTTTTCATTGTTGGAAACAGTGCTCGAAGTCATCTTCTGTCAGCTCCTTCAGGACATGTGCCACTTTCTCTTTTACAGCTTCCACAGACTTAAATCTTGTCCCTTTTAATGCAGATTTCACCTTAGGGAACAGGTAGAAGATAATAACATGTGATGAAACGTGGTTTTTTACTTATGATTCGGAAACGAAGCGCCAATCCATGCACTGGAAGAGCTGAACTTCACCGAGAGCCAAAAAAGCTCGAATGAGCAAGTCAAAATTTAAAGCAATGATGATTGTTTTTTTTTTTGATATCCATGGGATTGTGTACCTTCACTGGGTTCCTGAAGGTCAAACAATTAATCAATATTACTACGTTGAGGTACTTTCTAAACTACGTCAAAGAGTAAGGAAAAAACGCCCCGAAATGTGAAAGGACAAATCATGGGTTCTCCACCAAGACAATGCGCCAGCTCATTCCGCGTTATCTGTCAAGAGGTTCCTAGCCAAGTACAGCATCTCAGTGTTAGAACATCCACCTTATTCACCAGATCTTGCACCATGTGACTTCTACCTGTTCCCTAAGGTAAAATCTGCATTAAAAGGGACAAGATTTGAGTCTGTGGAAGCTGTAAAAGAGAAAGCGACACGTGTCCTGAAGGAGCTGATAGAAGATGACTTCCAGCACTGTTTCCAACAATGGAAAATTCGCATGGAGCATTGTAGGGATAGAGAAGGAGTGTATATTGAAGGTGACAATAAGTGATTATGTATAAAATTAAAATAAATTTTTTTATAACGTCAGTCTCATTATTTAATAGCCACACCTCGTACTTTAAAAATTTAGTACAATAAAATAACCTCAAAACAACACCAAGATGGTGGTGGTGGAGGAGGAGGAGGAGGAGCAATGGAAAATTCGCATGGAACATTGTAGGGATAGAGAAGGAGTGTATATTGAAGGTGACAATAAGTGATTATGTATAAACTAAAAATACAATTTTTTTATAACATCAGTCTTGTTATTTAATACCCACACCTCGTATTTCAACAATAAATACATATTTAATGTATTTTAAACCACGATGCAATATAATCTGATCAAGAATATTGTAAAATAATTCTCCTACATACAATAAAGTCATGATAAGATTTATTGAAGAATGATACTTCAAGTTTTTACAGCCTGACATGATGGCACGCTGCGGCGGCGGTGGCCGATGTACTTAGTTGTTGTTGTGATTAGCTAATCGTCGATCACTTTCTCTCTGCTGTTTACTTGCCGCTAGCAAAGCTAGAGCGCCAGGCTGGTTTGAACCTCTAAAGGCTTTATTAAGTAAAAGGGAGGAGTGGAGGTGGTTTACCATGTCTTCCTTACTGAGAGGAAAAGTATGCTTATCGACATGCCAGACCCTCTAAAAAGCATCTACTTTCCACCCTGCAAATGACACCTTCACTTCATTCACCACAGAGTCTGATTGTATAATGATAAAATTCATTACTCTCTGAGGAGATAAATCTGATTAGTCTCTTTGACACCTGTACCTCTTCTGTTATTAAATTCTTCAGTCATATAATTAGCTGACCACGTGATAAGAAACAACTAATTGGCTGACCATGTGATAAGAAACAACTAATTTTTGCAGCCCTGAAACTGGCAGATTGAGCGAAAATAATTTAACACTCCACCTGCCTGTTATGGATAAAATAATTTTTTTAAGTTCTCAAAAATGGCCTTCGGGCCAGCCCAGTCAGTCAGCTGGTAGAAAGTCGCTATTATTTATTAAGTAACACCGGTTGGGCAAGCAACTTTGTATGGTGACCAGTTGACAGCCATCCATGAACAAACTCTACTGGGGGTCCCTGTTCAAACTCATGTCTAATCTACATCAAAAAATACAGCAAAAAGCAGCGATCAAATTGGGTAGTTCTCAACAATGTACAGTTCCCAAATAACAAATAAAAGCTAAAAAAAAAATCTGGTGTGAAACACTCACACAACTTTCTCTTGCCAATGCAAATAATTAACAATAAACCTAACATTAGTAATAAAACATAAGAAATAAACAAGAAACTAACCTCAATAAACATAACCTAATTTTAATCATGAGTGAAAGACGCAAAATGAAAATCAACCTCAGTTTGGTTTAGAAATACGGAAAATCACTCTTTCTCTCTAAACTAGGCTCGGTAGAGAAAAATGCTTTAAATAAAAGTTGTAGATCTTTTAATTTTCTATAAATTTAATTATATACACTTTTGTCGTAAAATGCATACTAAGGCCGAAATCTTAAAAAAATCGATTTTTCTCACGTTTTCGTGAGAAAAAAAACAGAAAATTGCAAATTACCGCTAAACTAAGCGTCATACAAAAAAATGTTTGAAACAGAAGTTGTAGGTTTTTAAATTCTCTACAACTTTTATTATATAAGTTTTTGCGCTAAAATTTATATTAAAGCCGTAATCTTAAAAAAACAACGTTTTTACGTGAAAACAGCCTCACCGAGAATTTCAGCAGACATGGCGCCTACCCTATCTTGTAGAGAATAAAAAATTGAGTAAAATAGGCGATTTTAAAAAAAATCGTAGGACCAGTTTTTGAGAAAATCGCAAAAAACTGAAAAATTATACGAATAAACTACTACTTCCGGTTGACCGATTTTGATGAAAATGTTCGTGTCGCGTCCGGTAGTGGTATGTAACTTAAGTTTCAAGTTTCAAGTTCGTACGATGTTCCGTTCTTGAGATATTCTGTTCACACACACACACACAGACACACAGACACACAGACACACAGACACACACACAGACACACAGACACACAGACACACACACAGACCAATCGCTAAAAACATGTTTTTTGGGTTCAGGGGGTCTGAAAACGTATAGATCCGGTGAAAACTCGATTTCGAAAAATCGACATGAAAACAATACTTTCCTTCCTATATATTCATATAGGCAAGAGAAAGTAAAAAGTTCTCAAAAATAAAGTAGGCTATCGTTTCCGTAGATGAAACTGAAGAAACCATCTAGAAATATTCTATACCTGGTTTCATTACCACAGGATGTAGACTATACACCGAGTCATATTTTAATGAATATGTATTTATTACGTAAAACATCCTCTTACAGACCACAATTACTTTTCAGATAAGTTTACTTTATATCTGAAATAAATTATGTTTTTGTAACCCACATTTCTAAATGTAAATAATAAACAAAATTATAATAAATTGTATTAATTAGTGAATGCAACAGTTTAAATATACGCAGCATCTTTTTTAAATTATTGGTTTTTTTAAGAGTTGACATTAAAAGTGATGAACCATTCATTATTAAAAGGTTATCAAAATGATAACCAAAGGAAGTTAAAAATTTACGTTTTGATAATTTTCAGATGAAAGGTCAGCCAATTATCATTAGTTATATTTTAAATAAATTTATTTCATAATTAATTATTCTATGTTTATTTTTATGCATTGTTTTTTTCTTAACAATTTATAAATATTATTGCTTTCTCTTGCCTATGAATATAAAGGAAGGAAAGTATTGTTTTCATGTCGATTTTTCTAATTCGAGTTTTCACCGGATCTACACGTTTTCAGACCCCCTGAACCTAAAAAAACATGTTATTAGCGATTGGTCTGTGTGTCTGTCTGTCTGTGTGAATATATAGGAAGAAAGTATTATTTTCATGTCGATTTTTTGAAATCGAGTTTTCACCGGGTCTGCACGTTTCAGACCCCCTGAACCCAAAAAAAACATGTTTTTAGCGATTGGTCTGTGTGTGTGTGTGTGAACAGAATATCTCAAGAACGGAACATTGTACGAACTTAAAACTAGAAACTTAAGTTCCATACTACTACCGGACCCGACACGAACATTTTCATCAAAATCGGTCGACCGGAAGTAGTAATTTATTCGTGTACTTTTTTGCGATTTTCGCAAAAACTGGTCCTACGATTTTTTTTTTTAAATCACCTGGTTTACTAATTTTTTAATGATCTACAAGATAGGGTAGGCGCCATGTTTGCTGAAATTTTTGGTGAGGCTGTTTTCACGTAAAAAAAAGTTTTTTAAGTTGCGGCTTTAATATGCATTTTAGCGCAAAAATTTATATAATAAAAGTTGTAGAGAATTTAAAATCCTACAACTTTTATTTCGAACATTTTTTTGTATAAAGCTTAGCTTAGCGTTAATTAGCGATTTTCTGTTTTTTTTCTCACGAAAACGTGTGAAAAATCTATTTTTTTAGATTTCGGCCTTAGTATGCATTTACGACCAAAATGTATATAATCAAATTTATAGGAAATTAAAAGATCTACAACTTTTATTTAGAGAATTTTTCTCTACAGAGCCTAGTTTAGCGTCAAAAAGAGATTTTCCGTATTTTTAAGCCAAACTGAGGTTGATTTTCATTTTTGCGTCTTTCACTCATGATTAAAAAAATAAGTTTATGTTTTTTGAGATTAGTTTTTTGTTTATTTCTAATGTTTTATTAATAATGTTGGGTTATATTGGTCATTATTTACATTGGGAAGAGAAAGTCGTGGAGTGTCTTACACCAGATTTGTTTTATTTATTTTTTAATATTTAATGGCGTGTACGTTGCAGTCTCTTCAGTTTAAGAATAATAAGTAACCCCATGACGTATTAATTAGGTATACAGACTCAGACCGACCGTTCCTGAGAGAGTTATGGGAATTGAACCCCAAACATCAAAATACACTGGTAACCACTGTGTCGGGTATTCAAGTACATATAAAAATAACAAACTTTACTAGGATTTGAACCACGGAACCTTCGTCTCTGAAAATGTACTTCAACGATAGAGAGACCTTCTCTAAGCTTTCATAATAAAATTACAGTGGAATAATAATTCAACAGTGGAAAAAACATTCGCCACCATTTAAAAAAAACGAATCGCACAATTTTTAGCAGAGTAGAATAAAGAAATATAAGTATAATTTTAAGCTTGCCAAATAATGTAGACTGCAAACTTTGTATGGGTCTCTGCAATTATCTGTTTTTATAGACCCATAAAATAAAATATTAGACCGTATAAATTTCTTGGTTTATGACTTTCAAACCTTTTTTAACAACCATGGGAGTGTTTTATTTTACAAAATTATACCTTTGGTATAAAGTCTAAATTTTTAAATTTCTTTTCATTGTTTCATAATTCTTCTATACAATTTTTTTTAACGTCGCATCAACTGCAAGGTCATTAGCGACGTTGGGGTGTAACTGTGTGTAATGAGGATGAAATGATTTTTTGTAACGTATGAAAATATGCCGTGCCTGAGTGGGATTCGAACCCAGGACCATTGTTAGTAAATTTAACATCATCTGAACAGTTTCCAAGTTTTTTGCTTAGTACCTTCATACAGTAAGATTTAAATAGGATGAGAGTGCAAAAACAATTCATGAGGGAATTTTTTTCTGTTGCAATTTTAAAATTTCCCTTTTTTGATAAAAAATTTACCTTTCCTACATTTTGTAAAGTAATCATAATTCAAACATTCGTGTTTATCCGGCAGCGGAATATTGGTTCTATGTTACAATGCCTCTTAGGCGGAGTGCACACCTATGCGATATAATACGTAAGATACAAGAAATACCCTGGAATCCATTAAATCTTGTTTAGTTGCAAAATTTACAAACAGGAATTTATCGCATTGGCAAAAATATTGTCAACATGTAAATCACATAGAAGACGATTTGAACAACAGAGAATGTTTATTTGACTTAGCAGTAGAAAATTGTATCATTAACTTTAATGACAGTGGTTTGGATTCTTCTGATAGTGACGAAAGTATAAGTTAGGTATTTGTAATTTCTGTGTTTTGTTTTCCATTATAATTCGTTGACTTTAAAAAGAAGAAATAATTTTGTTTAAATAATCGATTTTACTTGGTTGAAGTATGAATATTGTATTTTTTAAAGAAAAGACTGTTAAATTTAAAAAAAATTCAATTAGGTTATCCATTCATATCACTTACTGTTTAACAATAAAAGTTGCCTGCCCATAACAAACAGATGGAGTGTCAAATTATTTACACTCAATCTGTTCGTTGCAGGGCTAAAATAAATAGTTCTGTTTCTTATCACATGTGTCAGTCAATTAAATGACTGAATCATTTAAGAACAGAAGAGGTAGAGGTGTAAAAGACACTAATCAGAGTTATCTTCTCTGAAAGTAATGAATTTCATTGTACAGCCAGACCCTGTGGTGAATGAAGTGAAGGTGTCATTTACAGAGTGGAAAAAATATATGCTTTTCAGAGGGCCCGGCATTCTGACAAGCATACTTTTCCACTCAGTGAGGAAGGCATAGGTAAACCACCTCACTCCTCGTTTGACTTAGTAAACCTCTAGAGGTTCAAACCAGCCTTTCGGCTGTTGACCTAAACAACAATAAAAGTAATTGTTTAAAATAAATCAGCTGTATCATTATAAGAAAAAATTTCCCTGCAGGGAAATATTACACTAAAAATTTCCCTGCTGGTGAAACACTGCAGGGAAATATTACATTACAAATTTCCCTGTGCTAAATCATTGTGTAAGTTTACTCTCATCCTATTTTAAAACATCTGTATACGTAATAGAGGTACTCATAATCTACAATTTTCAAACGCTCATCGTTTTTACGACTTCTGCAACGGTCTATAATTTTGCTTTAATCATAAAATATTATATCTAGAATGGAGATAAACTACTGATTACAATTATGTTTAGGAAATTAGTATTTTTTCTAAACTGGCTGATGAGTGGTTTAAGGGGAGATTGCACGATGGTTTTAACTCAAAATTTCGATTTTTGGTTTTATAATATGTTTTCAATAGTTTAGGCCTAGATCTACCAGAAAAATATTAAATTACGTTAAAAAATATTTTTTTATGAAAAAATTATGTTTTTATGAGGTTTACACAGAAAAATTATCATGTTATGAAGAACGAATATTCTTTCATAATTTTATACTAACCCATCGGGTTGGTCTAGAGGTAAAGTCGTCGCCAAAATCAGTGTTTATCAGCTGATTTTCGGAGACGAAGGTTCCTGGTTCAAATCCTAGTAAAGGTAGTTACTTTTATACGGATTTGAATGCTAGATAGTGGTTACCGGTGTACTTTGATGGTTGGGGTTCAATTAACCATACTTTCTCAGGAATGGTCGGCCTGAGTTTGGACAAGACTACACCTCATTTACAAGTCATACATATCATCCTCATCTCATTGGGTCATGGGGTTGCTTTTTTTTTTTTTTTTTTTTTTGTCATCAGTCTCTCGACTGGTTTGATGCAGTTCTCCAACCTGTCTATCTTGCGCAAGTCGTTTCATATCTACATACCTGTAACACCCTACATCTTTTGTAATTTGCTTTATATATTCTAATCTTTGCCTCCCTCTACAATTTACTCCCTCAATGTTACCCTCCATTATTGATAGCCCAATACCTGGATGTCTTAGGATATGCCCCACTAGCCTATCCCTTCTTTTGGTAAGATGCTTCCATATACTTCTTTTTTCATCCACTCGCCTAAGAACCTCTAAATTACTTATTTTGTCCACCCACCTAATCTTTAACATTTTCCTATAACACCACATTTCAAAAGCTTCTATCCTCTTCCGTTCTACAGCCCCTATCACCCACGTTTCACTTCCGTATAATGCTACACTCCAAACATAATGTTATAAGAAATTTTTCCTAATCTGTAAATCAATGTTTGTAGTCAGTAAGCTGTTTTTCATTTCAAAGGCTTTTCTAGCTTGAGCAATTCTACTCTTGATATCACTCGTGCTTCTACCATCCTTTGTTATTTTACTCCCTAGATAGCAGAATTCCCCAACTTCCTGTATGTTTTCGTTGCCTACTTTTAAATTTCCCATCTCTTCTAAACCACTCTTGCTGCTGCACAACACTTTCGTTTTGTTCTTATTAATTTTCATGAAGTAATCCTTCCTCAAGATCTCATCCATTCCATTTAAGGCATCCTCTAGTTCATTCTTTGCCTCGGCTAATACTACTATATCATCGGCGAATCTCAACATTTTTATTGTTTCTCCTTGAATTTTTATTCCTACGTCAAATTTCTTCTTCACTTCATTTATAGCCTCTTCTATATACAAGTTAAAAAGTAGTGGTGACAAAGAACAACCTTGTCGTACACCTTTTCTTACAGCAGCCTCTTTTTCGTACCCCTCGATTCTCAAAACAGCCGTTTGATTCTTATACAGACTGTAGATAACTTTCCTTTCTTTGTATTTTTTTAATTCCTAGCCTTTTCAAAGTTTTAAACATTTTACTCCAGTCCAGATTGTCAAATGCTTTCTCTAAATCTACAAAAGCCATAAAAGTAGTTTTATTTTTCTGTATCCTTTTCTCAATAATCAGTCTCAGAGCCAATATTGCATCTCGAGTTCCCATTCTCCTTCTAAATCCAAATTGGTCATCGTCCAATACTTCTTCTACTCGGTGTTCTATTCTCCTGTATATAATTCTTGTCAGTATCTTAGATGCATGGCATGTTAGGCTGATGGTTCTGTAATGTTCACACTTCTCCGCTCCTGACTTTTTTGGTATTGGAATCATAATATTTTTTTTAAAGTCCGATGGTACCTCTCCACTCTCATACATTCTGCACACAAGTTCGTATAATTTGTTTTGAGCAACTTTGCCACATCGTAATAATAATTCCGATGGTATGTTATCTATTCCTGGTGTCTTATTCATATTCATATCCTTAAGTGCCCGATCGAATTCTTCTCGTAGTATAGGGTCCCCTTTTTGATCTTCTTCAACATCAGTTTCTTGTTCTATAGCATCATATTCTAATTCTTTTCCCATGTAGAGTTGATTTACGTATTCCTTCCATCTTTCAGCTCTCTCTTGGCCATTCAACAATGGTTTACCACCTGCGCTTTGTAAATTAACAGCTTTCATCTTTCGTTCTCCAAAGTTTTCCCTTATTTTTCTATAAGCTGCGTCCACTTTACCAACTGCCATTTTACTTTCAATGTCCGTACATTTCGCTCTGATCCACTCTTCCTTCGCTTTCTTACACCTTTTGTTTATGGTATTTCTCAAGTAGCAATATTGCCTTTTACCTCTCTCGTCCTTTGCGTTTTTATATTTTCTTCGCTCATCCATCAGTTCTAAAATATCATTAGTAATCCACGGTTTCCTACCTTTTCTTTTAGTATGTCCTAACCATTCTTCCGCTGCTTTCACTATCACTTCCTTGAAGTTTATCCACTCCTCCTCTACACTTCCTGTGTCATTACCTCTTTCTTCTATCCCTTTTTGAATACTCTCCTGGAAACCTACCTGGTTGTCTTGTTCTCTTAGTTTGTCTACATCCCACCTAGCATTTCCCTGTCCCTTCTTCAGTTTTTTAAGTTTAAGCCTGCTATCCATTACTACTAAGTTATGATCACTCCCTATGTCTGCACCTGGATAGGCTTTACAGTTCATAATCTGGTTTCTAAATCTTTGTCTAACCATTATGTAATCTATTTGGTATCTTCCCTTGTCACCTGGCATCATCCAAGTGTATAACCTCCTTTTGTGATTCTTAAAAAGTGTATTGCCTATCGCTAAATTATATTTGGAGCAGAAATCTACCAGCCGACTCCCTCTGTCATTTCTCTTCCCTAGACCATATTCTCCGACTATCTTTCCTTCTTTTCCTTCTCCAACTACTGCATTCCAGTCTCCCATAACTATCAAATTTTCATCACCCTTGACATATTTTATTACTTCATCTAATTCCTCATATACTTGTTCTATTTCTTCCTCTCTGTGTGAAGACGTAGGCATGTAGACTTGCACTATAGTGGTAGACTTTGGTTTCGTATCTACTCTAACCATGATAATCCTATCACTACACTGCTTATAGTAAGTCACTCTTTGTCCAATTTTTTTATTCATTACTAGACCCACTCCGTCCTGCCCTCCGATGGCTTTAGTGTTAATAACCCTATAATCCCCGGACCAAAAGTCTAGTTCATCATCCCAGCGTACCTCACCAATGCCTACAATATCTAACTTCAACCTGTCCAATTCCCTTTTTAAATTCTCTAACCTACCAGTTTGTTTTAAACTCCTAACATTCCATGTTCCAACTCGCAGAATTTCAGAAACTTTTATTTTTTTTTTGATGAAGTCCCCTCTGATAGTCCTCGCCCGGAGATCCGAATGGAGGACTAGTTTATCTCCGGAATGTTTTACCAGAGAGGACGCCATCATAAATTTTTCATATTTTGAAGTTCTCGAAGTTCTTGAAGATCTGCATATACTGAGTAAGCCTAACCAGAATCATACATGAAGGAGTTTCCTTACGATAATTCTAGTCAGACAGAAAAAGCTGTAGTTTACTGTTGCTTTCAGCTTTTTGGTTGGCAGACTGAGTGCCCCAAGCCACCGTCTGCCAGGGTGGAATGGGCAGCCCTTCCAGTTCCGTTCACCATGAGCCGGTTATCGTGCTGATGAGCGGTCACATGGTTACTAACAGGCCACACAACGTGAATGTATGGATAGGACACTAGCCTTCTATCCCGGCTGGTTCCCTTAAGCCTTTTGTAAAAGGAATTAAGGGGTCTCCTTCCAGTTGACGACAGAAGCCCTTTATAGCCCTTATTGCTTATTGTTGCTTATTGTTCTGAATTGAACAGATTGCAACGTACACATAATTAGGAATTAAAGAATAAAAATAATAATTTTATACTGCTCGTTTTAGTGCAAAGAGAATTTTAGTTTTTAAAATGTCTGCATCACGGTTTTTAAAATTCTCAGCTGTTGGTTCAGCTTTCTAAACAACTGTTGATTGGAAATTGACTTGTTTGTGTACATATTGATTTTGATTTGTGCCTTATTGTTTCTTACCTTTTCCCGTAAATTTAGATTTTTAAAACTAAAGTACATTTTTCTCAAAAACCAATAAACCTACCAGGCTGAAATTTTTACCAGTTAATTATCTTGTATATCCACATATACGTACCGACATTTTTATGACTTTCTCAGAAGCTCCAAAAATTAGTAATACGCAAAACACGTGGAAAGCAATTTGTAAAAATTTTCTGTTATTCGTAATTTAGAAAAGAATAGTATGGTCCAAAGATTAAATTGAAAAAATGTCAGTAGCTCGAGAAGAAACAAGACACCTATTGTGAGTAGCCTACAGTTTCATTTCCCTATCTTATACCAATCGTATAAAAAATGTACCTAAAAATCTGGTGTGAAACACTCACACAACTTTCTCTTGCCAATGCAAATAATTAACAATAAACCTAACATTATTAATAAAATATTAGAAATAAACAAAAACTAACCTCAAAAACATAATCTTATTTTAATCATGAGTGAAAGATGCAAAATGAAAATCAAACTCGGTTTGGCTTAAAAAAACGGAAAATCACACTTTCACGCTAAACTAGACTCTGTAGAGAAAAATGCTTTAAATAAAAGATGTAAATCTTTTTATTTCCTATAAAATTTTATATGTACACTTTTATCGTAAAATGCATTCTAAGGGCGAAATCTTGAAAAAACCGATTTTTCACACGTTTTCGTGAGAAAAAAATCAGAAAATCGCTAATTACTGCAAAACTAAGCGTTATACAAAAAAATGTTTGAAATAAAAGTTGTAGGTTTTTAAATTCTCTGCAACTTTTATTATATAAATTTTTTCGCTAAATTGCATATTAAAGCCGTAATCTTAAGAAAACTTTGTTTTTACGTAAAAACAGCCTCACCAAGAATTTCAGCAAACATGACGCCTACATTATCTTGTAGAGAATAAAAAACTGAGTAAACCATTTTTAAAAAAACCGTAGGACTAGTTTTTGAGAAAATCGCAAAAGTGACAAATTATTCGAATAAACTACTATTTCCGGTTGACCGATTTTGATGAAAATGTTCGTGTCGGGTCCGGTAGTGGTATGTAACTTAAGTTTTAAGTTTCAAGTTCGTACGATGTGTCGTTCTTGAGATATTTTGTATACACACACACACAGATCAATCGCTAAAAACATGTTTTTTGGGCTCAGGGGGTCTGAAAACGTATAGATCCGGTGAAAACTCGATTTCGAAAAATCGACATGAAAACAATACTTTCCTTCCTATATATTCATATAGGCAAGAGAAAGTAAAAATAGCAAATTTAGTATTGGCGGGATACAAAGTACAGTGTACTAGCGTCTTTTACACAAATTTTATTTTATAATCAAAAAGTCCCCCCAATAGGGATTGCCACTTTTGTATATATATTACAAAACGATTGTATTATATTTTTAAGTTTAATTATAAATCTATTTTTTATACGTAGGGTTCGTTAGATGGTTTAGTGGAAATAGGTGGTTTATAAAACATAACACATATTGCGATTATTACTTATCACTTTAATTTAAAAAATCTGGTGTAAAACACTCACACAACGTTCTCTTGCCAGTGCAAATAATTAACAATAAACCTAACATTAGTAATAAAATATGAGAAATAAACAAAAAATTAACCTCAATAAACATAACCTAATTTTAATCATGAGTGAAAGACGCAGAATGAAAATCAACCTCAGTTTGGCTTAAAAATAAGGATAATCACTCTTTCACGCTAAACTAGGCTCTGTAGAGAAAAATTCTTTAAATAAAAGTTGTACATCTTTTAATTTCCTATCAAATTTATTGTATACTTTTTTGCCGTAAAAGGCATACTAAGGCCGAATTCTTAAAAAAATCGATTTTTCACACGTTTTCGTGAGAAAAAAAATCGCTAATTATCGCTAAACTAAGCGTTATACAAAAACATGTTTGATATAAAAGTTGTAGGATTTAAAATTCTCTACATTTTTTGTTATAAACATTTTTGCGCTAAAATCCATAATAAAGCCGCAATCTTAAAAAAACAATTTCTTTACGTGAAAACAGCCTCACCAAGAATTTCAGCTAACATGGCCTCTACCCTATCTTGTAGAGCATAAAGAATTTAGTAAACCAGGCGATTTTTTAAAAAATCGTAGGACCAGTTTTGAGAAAATCGCAAAAAAGTGAAAAATTACACGAATAAATTACTACTTCCGGTTGACAGATTTTGATGAAAATGTTCGTGTCGGGTCCGGTAGTGGTACGTAACATAAGTTTGAAGTTTCAAGATCGTACGATGTTTCGTTCTTTATATTCGATTCTTTATATTACGATGTTTCGTTCGAGATATTCTGTATATATACACACACACTCTCTCTCTCTCTTCGCCGGCCGCATTGGCGAAGTTGGTAACGTGCTCGCCTCTCATCATGCGGTCTTGGGTTCGAATCCCATTCAGGCACGGCATTTTTTCATACGTTACAAAAAATCATTTCATCATTCACCGTCTGCATTAGCAGTAATTGCAGAACAGTCGGACGTTAAACAAAAAAAAAAACAAAAAAAAATCTCTCACACACGCGCGCGCGCACACACACACTGACCAATCGCTAAAAACATGTTTTTTTGTGTTCAGGGAGTCTGAAAACGTGTAGATCCGGTGAAAACTCGATTTCAAAAAATCAACATGAAAGAAATACTTTCCTTCCTATATATTCATATAGGCAAGAGAAAGTAAAAATATGTGTACACATTTACAATTCAATGATTTATTTAAACCTATCGGTGTTTTACTATTTTACTGTTACTTGATGTCGTATGGTGGAGTTGTGTACCGATCGGTTCTCGAGGATGTCTTGACTAGGATACTTCGACTGGTCGGTAGTCGCCCGCTGTCCGGAGGGCACAAATCGGTATCTTTTGTAGCTGGTGGATGCCGGAACAGATCCTGTAGTTTTTTATTGATTACTAGCAACCCCCGCTCGCTTCGCTTCACACCAGCTAATGTAGTGAAGGCCTCATTAAATTATTTTAAATCCTCTCTATATACAATATTTGTGGTTTCGTTGCCCTGTGGCAGCAAAATAAATTGTTTTTCTGCACTTCAAGTTCCAAAAAGTCCGACATATAGTCGTCCATGAGTGAAGGAAGCACTCGTCTCAAATCGATGCCCACCGTTTTAAATGTTTTGTTTGTCCCCGCAATTTAATAGAATTGAATAAAATGCATAGAAGAATACCGATGGAATAGAAAGAGACAGTTGATTTATGTCTGAGATAAGAGACAGTAAGTAACACGTGGGTGCAGTACGCAGAGTAACTGGAAATATGACTCATTCACTTCCGGTCGAATGAAAACAAATAATGAAATACAGTACAAAATTAAAAATTTTGAATGTTTCCGAATTTTGAATGTTTTTGGAATCGAATGTTATTCTTCACGTTTTTATATGAAATATAAAAGTTTAATCGTGTTTCTAGCCCAAAAAATACACCACTCAGAAGACTTAGAAAAATAAATATCTATGCACCCGATGGATTAAAATATGCGACATCGTCACAGTTTAAGTTGCTTAACTCACTTAATTAAAGTTACTAAAAGTTACAAAATAGCCTATATATTGATCAGGAAGCTCTAAGCTACGCAACAACGAAAGATTTTTTAAAATCGGTTCTGTAGTTTCTGAGATTACCTCATACAAACAAACAGACGTTTCTTCTATATTATATTAATATAGATTTGGAGCAGAAGTGACTATTAAGATGACGACGAAAAAGAAGAAGATGAATAAAGCTCCAATATAGATGAATGGTATTATTTTCGCGGTGATGCTGGAGAATTTATGGTGTTTTTTTTGTTTTTTACTGTTTGTCCGTGATGTATAATTTACTGCAATACTTTAATATTTAAACCTAATCTCAACTGTCTTGTCATTTAGCGTTTTGTAGCCCACCAACCTCACTGTGCACCCTTCGATCTCTCCTTTCTAACTAACTGGCCTTACTCCTTTATCTTCCCTTTTCGACTCGCTTCCTTTCTAATTACCACCAAAAATCCTCAAATCAGACACATGCTACACATATAGCTACCCGTGAGCCAATGACAAATGTTTGACCACCCTCTGCCAAGATATGTTCAAACATCAAAGGCTCAGCAGGGTTCCTTCCTTTCTTTTCCCTCATGGGACAATCTACTAATTTTTTATTTATTTTCTTGTAACAAATCTTAATTTAATTGTTTCTTTCCTTTGAGAGCTTCTTTCAAAATTTCTACTACCCTTACGATTTTCACAACCACATTCCTTATTTTGTTACTAATTCAAATGACACTATTCAAGTTAATTTATGTTAACCTTCTGAGAAATATATATCTACCAAATTAGACATGTCTCAACAGTCTCCCCTTAAAGAAACTGTGAAGAATTTTGAAAAAATGAGTATAATATGAGAAGATATATTATTCAAATGACTCAGTAAAATTTACAAATTTTTAACATTAAAGGTAATTTTTAAAAGGCATAAAAGGGTTAGGGAAAAATCAGAGCAAAGGATGAACGATAAAAAGATGTGGGCTTGAATAAAAGATCTAAATATATTTAGAATAATTTTAAATAGTGTTAATTAGTCATAAACGACACTAAAAAAGTACGTAAAATGAAAATTAAGCCTGTGTTTGGAACCGCATGTCTCACCAAGTAAAAAACATAAAAATTTCTGGTACGGCTCGTTTTAAAGCCCGGCTTTTTTTTATTTTATTCGTATAAATTATAGAACACGGAAGTGTATCAGGAATTTTC
The DNA here is from genome assembly GCA_035578175.1 of Catonia carolina. NCBI lineage: Eukaryota > Metazoa > Arthropoda > Insecta > Hemiptera > Achilidae > Catonia > Catonia carolina. Next base: position 17,753,495 of record JAQMRL010000004.1, read on the forward strand.
TAGCGACTTAAAAACAAAATATATGCCCGTTTTTGAGCGTATTTTTCACTTCGTTCATTTTTTAAAACATATTGTAACACGATCAACTTTAAGAGGAAAAATATGGCGTTTTAAAGTAGTGTTCTTAAGTGTTTTAAAGTGAAAAATTACACGAATAAACTACTACTTCCGGTTGACCGATTTTGATGAAAATGTTTGTGTCGGGTCCTCTAGTGGTGGCTAACTTAAGTTTTAAGTTTCAAGTTCGTACGATGTTCCCTTCTTGAGATATTCTGTATACACGCACGCGCACACATACACACAGAGACCAATCGCTAAAAACATTATTTTTTTGGGTTCAGGGGTCTGAAAACGTGTAGATCCGGTGGAAAATCGATTTCGAAAAATCGACATGAAAACAATACTTTCCTTCCTATATATTCATTCATATAAGCAAGTGAAAGTAAAAATAAGATATATTAGGTTTAAAAACACTAAGTTTTATTTGATAAAACCGGAAGGGTTACTTACAATATTGAATGTTTTCCATAATTAGTTCGAATACATAATATAATAAATTGAAAGAAAATGATTATTATGTGGTTTATAAAGTAACTCTGTAACAAGTACAGCCCCCTCCCGCCTTAATTACAGCTGGCATCTGTCTCGGCATTCCTTGAATCAAGTTTGTATTTCTTCATGATCTGTTTTCTCCCATTCTTCTTTCGCCACATGACACAGTTGTTGAATATTCACTGCATTACATTTTTTTTTTAATTCCTAAACGTGTTCATTGCAATCTGTTCAATTCAGTACAATAAGCACCCCCATGACCCAATGAGATGAGGATGATATGAATGACGTGTTAATGAAGTGTAGTCTTGTACAGACCCAGGCCGACCATTCCTGAGAGAGTATGGTTAATTAAACCCCAACCATCAAAGTACACTGGTAACCACTGTCTAGTATTCAAATCCGTATAAAAGTAACTACCTTTATTAGGATTTGAACCAGGAACCTTCGTCTCCGAAAATCAGCTGTTAAACAGCTGATTTTGGCGACGACTTTACCACTAGACCAACCCGGTGGGTCATTTTTTTGAGGTTAATTTTTTGGTTTATTTCTAATATTAGGTTATATTATTCATTATTTGCATTGGAAAGAAAAAGTTGTGTGAGTGTTTAACACAAGATTTTTCTGTATTGGTTTCCGGTTTATCAGAATTTTCCATTTTCCGGATTGCGTCTGGTACCCAATTAGTCCGGATAAACGAGGAAGCATATTTTATTTAAATTCCCTGAATGGAGCCCCATCATTTAAAACTTCCATGTATTCATGCCGACAGTCAAGGTTAGTAACAGAAACCAGTTCAAAGCTGGTTAGGAAATAAGGCGTGGCAATAAACGCTTTTAGTCCAGAAAGTTGAAAACCTCGAACTAACTACTATTACCAGTCATACCGGTTTACGGGCGGTGTCCATGAGAACTGCACGCGCAGTTGTTTTGAGAATGTTTTCAATAACCTTCAGACAACCGTCGCATTTTTAAGCGTGAACAACTGGTTTTATTTATTGGTAGAGCTTATCCAACTGACTGTTTCAAATGCGCAGTTATAGTCCCTCTGCAAGTGGTGTTCTCTAGTCAGTTCACTTTGTGTCTGTATTAAGGGGAGATGGAACGGCCTATCGACCCAATGTTAATTTCTATGATTTTAGGAACATTTTTCTCAAAAACTATTAAACCAATTCCCTTCCAATTTTTTTTGTTACTTTTCTTGTAATTTTCTCTACATGTTGTGATAATATTGTTAATATATTGCTATTTTTTCTTTTTCTATAATTTTTTTAATATCTCTATAACAAAATAACTCGTTTTTTCATGTTTTCGTCCACTTAGTGATTTACAACTTAAAAATTTTAAAACCTATAATAATGATTTTATATCCACATATGTAGTACACACTTTTCTACTAGTGGGCAAAATTTCAACTCTCTAGCTTTAGTAGTTTTTGAGAAAAATGTACCTATTTATGAAAAACTGAATTTTCAGAAAAACGCAATTTAAGTAAGAAGTCCCATTTTATGCACATGCAAAATACACATTTTTTTCGACTTTTCACCTGTTTTTAATTTAATTATTTTTAATACTTCTAGTCCACCAATGTATATGATATTAGTATCGTTTTAACTAGAAAACCCGGGAGAATTCAAATACTTAATAAAAAAAATTCATTTTTTTTAGATTTTTCCGTTCCATCTCCCCAAATACGGTATACTACATGAGTGATAAATCAATTTTGTACTTTTTTGTATTTTTTTTTTGCTTTTGTTTTACGTCAGACTGTTTTGCATTTTCTGCTAATGCAGCCGGTGGAGATGCGGTTTTCATCACTCATTTAATTAAAATGAGTGATGAATAAATGCCAGACCTGACCGGGAATCAAACCCGGGAACTGAAACCTTTTGGAAAGCTCTAGTTAAATTACATCCATAATTTTCTGCAATTTTTATACATATTACTTCCTATTTCCTATTCATAATATGAGTTTTTTTAAATACTTTTACGAGTAATATTCACCTTTTATACTGTTTTTTACTTTCTCTTGCCTGTATGAATATATAGGAAGGAAAGTATTGCTTTCACGTCGATTTTTCGAAATCGAGTTTTCACCGGATCTACACGTTTTCAGACCCCCTGAATCAAAAAAATCATGTTTTTAGCGATTTGTCTGTGTGTGTGTGTGTGTGTGCGCGCGCGCGTGTGCGTGCGCGTGCGCGTGCGCGCGGTGTGTGTGTGTGTATACAAAATATCTCAAGAACGGAACATCGTACCAACTTGAAACTTGAAACTTAAGTTACATACCACTTCCGGACCCGACACGAACATTTTCATCAAAATCGGTCAACCGGAAGTAGTAGTTTATTCGTGTAATTTTTCACTTTTTGTGATTTTCTCAAAAACTGGTCTACGAGTTTTTTAAAATTGCCTGGTTTACTCAATTTTTTATTCTCTACAAGATAAGGTAGGCGCAATGTTTGCTGAAATTCTTGGTGAGGCTGTTTTTACGTAAAAAAGTGGTTTTTTAAGATTACGGCTTTAATATGTATTGTAGCGCAAAAATGTATACAATAAAAAATGTAGAGAATTTAAAATTCTGCAACTTTTTCTTTATACATTTTTTTGTATAACGCTTAGTTTAGCAATAATTAGCGATTTTCTGTTTTTTCTCTCGAAAAAGTGAAAAATCGATTTTTTTAAAGATTTCGGCCTTAGTATGCATTTTATGACAAAAGTGTATATAATCGAATTTGTAGAAAATTAAAAGATCTACAACTTTTATTTAGAGAATTTTCTCTACAGAGCCTAGTTTAGCGTGAAAGAATGATTTTCCGTATTTTTAAGGCAAACTGAGATCGATTTTCATTTTGCGTCTTTCATATAGGTATGATTAAAATAAGGTTATGTTTATTGGTTTGCATGTTTCCTTTACTGAATTCAAACACAGACTAATTATTTATCAGAACAAAGTTTAATGCACGCAATAAGAAGTTACATAACAGGAAACAGTAAACAAGAGATTAATCGGTGACTAATTTTATTGTTTTGACTACACCCGGTGGACAATATTGTCCCCCGCGAGCGTCCTCTCTTACGAATGTCTAGCTATCATTCCAACAAAAGACCTGTACAATATGTAATACTTTTCAGGATAATTTTATGTACAAATTTAAACTCTATCAGACACTTTCAAACATGGGGTAGCGTGTCAGGCGAGTAACTTCTTCTGCATTGTTTAAAAAATTTATAGCTGATTCGTTTTTGTGACGTTCAAGTCTTTCCTGATATTTTGTGTTAAAGCGCCTTACTCGTTCATGACTATAGGAAGGTTCCATTAATTGTGTATTTTTGAATTCCTTGCAAACCATGGCATCCTTGTAATAGCCCGATTAACCTTATTCTTAGTCTTGGGTTCGAATCCCATTCAGGTACGGCATATTTTCATACGTTACAAAAAATCATTTCACCCTTCACCGTCTGCATTAGCAGTAATTGCTAATGCAGTCGTTAACCAAAAAAAAAAAAAAAAAAATAATAAAAATAAATTATTTGGAACCTTTGAATTACCTCTGTTTCTTCTGCTGATTGTTTCTCAAAGTTGATCGCCGTACAACCAAACTGGTTTAAGTAACATTTTTTTCAAATCAGCAACTTATTCTCAAGAGAGAGTGAAAGCAGTTTTTTTATAATTCCTAATGTGTGTACGTTGCAATCTGTTCAATTTAGAACAATAAAGCAACCCCGTGACCCAATGAGATGAGGATGATGTGTATGACGTGTAAATGAGGTGTAGTCTTGTACAGACCCAGGACGACCATTCCTGAGAGAGTATGGTTAATTAAACCCCAACCATCAAAGTACACCGGTAACCACTGTCTAGTATTCAAATCCATATAAAAGTAACTACGTTTACTAGGATTTGAACCAGGAACCTTCGTCTCCTAAAATCAGCTGTTAAACAGCTGACTCGCGGCGTCGACTTTACCTCTAGACCAACCCGGTGGGTTAATTAAAGCAGTTTTTTTTATTTAATTCCTAATTTGTGTACGTTGCAATCTGTTCAATTCAGAACAATAAACAACCCCATGACTCAATGAGATGAGGATGATGTGTATGACGTGTAAATGAGATGTAGTCTTGTACAGGCCCAGGCCGACCATTCCTGAGAGAGTATGGTTAATTAAACCCCAACCATCAAAGTATACCGGTAACCACTGTCTAGTATTCAAATCTGTATAAACGTAACTACCTTTACTAGGATTTGAACCAGGAACCATCGTCTCCGAAAATCAGCTGTTAAACAGCTGACTCGCGCCGACGACGGCTTTACCTTTAGACCAACCCGGTCGGTTAATTAAAGCAGTTTAATGACCAAAAATCGCAAGCTTCTATACAACAATCAGGACAATAGCTGTGGATAATGGTAATAACTGCCCATAACAGACAGATGGAGTGTCAAATTTTTTACACTCAATCTGTTCATTGCAGGGCTAAAATAAATAGTTCTGTTTCTTAACACATGGTCAGCCAATTAAATGACTGAATCATTTAAGAACAGAAGAGGTAGAGGTGTAAAAGACACTAATCAGAGTTATCTCCTCTGAAAGTAATGAATTTCATTATACAGCCAGACCCTGTGGTGAATGAAGTGAAGGTGTCATTTGCAGAGTGGAAAATATGTGCTTTTCAGAGGGCCCGGCATGCTGATAACCGTATTTTTTCACTCGGTGAGGAAGGCAATGGTAAACCACCTCACTCCTCGTTTTACTTAGTAAAACCTCTACAGGTTCAAACCAGCCTTTCGGCTGATGACCTAAACAACAACAATGGCAATAAATAAAACCATTAAAAATGTAAACAAATATACGAGTCGTTTATTCTACAATTTAAACACACTTCTACAATTTAATATTTTAATTAAAAATGTTATGTATATTTTTATTATTTATTCTAATAAATTATATTAATATCACGCACTTATAACTAATTAATAGCTACTATATATATAAATAAAATTATTCTGGAGAACAACATCCAGTAAAACTAATATTGACATTATGGGCTGTAAGTATTAAAAATTATACATGATAATTTGATGATTTTTAGTTTCCGAAATAAAAAAAACTACGTATATGTATAATCATAAACTTCAGTAAAAAACTTGATTAAATACGATTTGATCTTTAGTAACAAATGACCCTGTAAATTACTATAAAAAAAGAGTACAGTACAATAGTAGAGCGTCGATAATCCGAACGCCATCCTAGGATTTTGCGATATTTTAATTTGGAACCTTTTCCGTTATTTCACATCACACCATCTGTAACCTTAAAGTAGGGCGACCAGGCGTCCCGTAAAAACGGGAAAATCCAGTTTTTTCACGTTGTGTCCCGTTGTCCCAAAAAACGTTTCGGGATGTCAAAATGCCCCATTTTCTCATTTTTATAATTACATAATAGAGAAAAAAAGAAATTATTAAGTTGACTGGAGCAAATGAAAAGTACACCAAAACTTAAAAAAATGTATTGCATTTTGTTAAATTCTGTTATCAGTTATGTATTTTAATGGTATATCCTCGTTCATTTATACTTGAGAAATAACTTTAGTAATAAAGCAATATGAACCTCAACATTTTATTTATTTATTTTTACTCCTTGAAAAACTAGCAAATTGTGGTGTACTGTGACAGGCTTAAAAGAAAAAAAAATTCACGCTTTAAAAGTTTTAAAAACATGTCTAAACACTTGATTTTTTAAATTTTATAATATTTTTAACAGACTAACATCAAACCAGGATTCTGTAGGCACTATTCCATACCCCCACCCCTAGACCACAGCCCCGGTAGGGTGTGTTATATTAGTGTCCCGTTTTTGCATGGTAACAATCTGGTCACCCAACCTTAAAGTCGTCTCGTGTAAACGCATCTTTATTGTTATGACTGATGACTCCCATTCACTATAATTTAATATTGTAGGTATTATTTGTGTTATTTTCAGTATTTTTAAATTTTAATGTTTTGTAAACGTTTGATCTTAATCATATTTGTAATTTTTCTGTATTTTTTAACAAATTCTGTTATTTTCTTTATTTATGCAATTTAATGTTTTGTAATTGTTTAATCTTAATTGTTTTGTAATTTGGAAAATAAAGCTTGTAAATAATTTGTGAATTGTAAAAGAATGAAAGAAAAAACAACCAAAAATATAATGAAAATGAAAACAACCGATAATAAAAGAATCAAGAGATTGCTAATCGAACAATACAGAGCACGTGGAGGCAGTTGCTGGGTCGAACAGTAAAGGTGCGTTCTATGCAATGACTTGATTCCGGATGTACCAATAAATTTTAGTCAACTCTACACGATATTTTGATGATGTGAAATAACGGAAAAGGTCCTTAATTTGTTCGGCAAAAGTAAAGCACGGTATACTGTGTAACATGTTTTATATACTTTTGTTTTTTAAAAAGTTTTGTAACACGTTACAAGTAAGCACCGTTTTACACTGTGTAACATGTTTTATAAACTTTTGTTTTAAAACAAATACTGCATTTTGTTTAAACAAATGAGCGAGGATCGAAAAGCCGCGTTTGAGGAATGTTTAGACTGTACGATAGTTTTGACTGAAAATTTCGATTTTTTGATTTTTTTTCTTCAATGTTTAGGCCTTGATTTACCATAAAAATATAAAATTACGCCAAAAAATTATTTTAAAGAATAGAACCAGTGTAAAACAATGTATTGTTGTATTTGTATTTTTTTTTTTTCTTTGTATTTTTGTTGTCCATTGGATTTTTTAAAAATATTTGTGTATTAAAGAAAAACAAAGTAGATGGGCAATGGAAAATTCTTACAAACGAATAAGTCTATAAAGAAAACGAACCTATAACAGATACAATAAGGAAGAAAAGGATACATTTTCTTGGACATCTTATAAGAACACCTAAAGACAGAATTTTAAACAAGATGATTAGAAAACTCTTTCCAATGGTAACATCAGGAGCACGGATCCGATATGTCAAAGAAGACAAGATCAAACTCGGATTAACTTTTGATGATTTAGAAAATAAAACAGAAATATTAAAAATCTTCAGAAATAAGGAAAGAAGATTTGAAACAAAATTAGATGGAAGAACAAAACCAAGCAGGAAGAAATCTGTCGTTTCAGAGGAAGTTTGCAAGCAAGATCAACCCGAATGAAGACATACTGGCAGAACATCAAGCTAAAGAATATGAAAAGGAAGAAGCTTCCAAAATTTGCCAAAGTGATCTATTGTGGTCACAAAAGACAAAAAAAGAATCTGTGTGAAAATCTGTGATAAAATAAATAAAAAATAGAACAACACGCCGACTTGCTGACTGTACAGTGCAAGACACTTTTGAGATAAGCAAGAAGCATGCAGCGTGCTGAGGTCATGTGACTCGGAACCACCAATTTTGGAGTCGAGTTGACCGCTAGTATCCTTGATAACAGCGATGGTAAAAACAACACTTTTTGTTGCGCGTCGACATCGCAGATAGTGTCGATGGTGGCGGCAAGGGTAATGGCGCAGCTAGCATCTTTGACATGCGCTACTCGGTTACCAACAATGCTTTTGTTTCACATCGATGAAACATCCACCGCGACCGCGATCTGTAAGGGATGTTATTACCCTAAATGCCTAAAATGACTACAGCAGCGATGCCCACATAAAAACAAATAAAACTCTAAAGTTAAAGAATATAAAACATGATTTAGAAAATAAAACAGAAATATTAAAAATCTTAAGAAATAAGGAAAGAAGATTTGAAACAAAATTAGATGGAAGAACAAAACCAAGCAAAAAATATCTAAAAAATATAAAACACTAAAATTTTTGTACATTTATAGGGGAAAAAAGATGATGGGAAAATGAAAATTCATGTTTTTTTTGGGATCCTGAGAAGTTGAAGTTGATTTTCAAGGTCATAGTGATCTTGAAAATTAACCTTATAGCTATTAGAGGTAACTATCAACTTGAAAATTTTCAAAAATAACTAAAAATGTAAAAAATAACTTTTTTCCTGTATTCACTTGTTTTTACTTATGGCCTATCCTATTGAAAAAAAACGGCCTTCGAATTATTACAAAATATTGAAAAAGAGCATTATCGTTGTACGGATAGAAAATTGTTAATTTATAATAACACTTATAAGAATAGAACATTAAGAGTCCTTTTTGAAAATAATAACTCATTTTATGGATGGATTTAACCCAATAATTAAGTCCGTTACGGAGATAATACTAAATCAAAACGAGATAAGTACATACGTAAGTATTTTTCTATAAAAATGTATAAAAACACGTTTAATGGGACAAATAGTTATACATAACAATAATAATAATAGGTAATTAAGATAAGAAACATAGTTAACTTGATTATTTTGCAATTTAAAAAAACATGACGTACAATATTGTCACAGATAATTTCAAAGCGAATCATTAGTCTTTTGAAGTTTTTTCCTGACAGAAGTTAACATGATTTAACATATGTGATAATGTAAAGTAGGCTATACATTTATCTATACATAATATAAAATACAATTTTTGCTATGGAAGTTTGAATAAAAAAAACAACTTAATTCTAACAAAAATTAGGTAAGTAATAAAATAAATATAAATTTTATTTTTATAATATAAAATTATGATTGAAAAATATTGTTAATTTATAAATTAATACTGTATTATAGAGTACCTTAATAATACAATCACCGTAGTGATTTATGATGATGGTGATCACCATAGAAATAAAAATTTAAAAATGTATCACCAGAATTTTAATTTCTGAGGGCTACTAAAATGGTACCCCAATGTTAGTCAATAATTAAACTAAAACACTATTGATGTTTCAATATTTATTAGCTTTGAAAAAAGTTTCCCAACTTTTATTCTTATTCTTCTAGAAATCTTTTCAAATTAATTTACAAATTTTAAAGGTTTTTTTTAACTTTATTAATTAATTTTAATGCCTATTTAATTTAGTTTTCATTGTTCAAGTTGCTCACAATTTTACAAAGCGATTTTCTAACAGTTAAGTGTGACTAATTGGCTCAGAAAATTTATATTTCTAGCTATAATTATTAATTGAGGAGTTGAATGGAAAAGGGATGTAATTCAGTAACTGAGAATTTTAGAAAACAAACGTTAAAGTTTTTAATTAGCTATAAAATATTGACTTTCTTTTCAAAATATTTGAAAATAATCTGTATTGTTTTTCAGTATTTCCTGGTTTGAACAAAATTTTAATTTTTAGAAATATATCTACTATATGTATAATTTAATAGTTATAATATTGTAACTGCCCTTATTCCATTCACCAGGTCAATACTGGCCTTTGTCCATTCAAGAACCAGTGAATGGAACAAGGGCAATTTCTATTATGCTACATTTGTGTGTATATAGGCCTACCGCAAGCTTCAAAATACAGTAGAGCATCGATAATCCGAACGTCAAAAATTTGAATCGTCAAAAATCCGAACGCCATCTGAGTATTTTTTCGATATTTTGATTTGCGTGAGAAAGGTAACATGTTTTATAAACTTTTCTTTTAAAAGCATTTTGTAAAATGTTTACACTGTGTAACATGTTTTATAAGTTATTTTAAAACAATATGTTTTCTGTAAACGAATGAGCGAGGCTTAAACAAATCACGCAATCAAAAATTCGAAAGTTTTTGAAGTAAGATTTCAGTGATTTAGTAAGGTTTATAGTGAACCTTTTGTTTAACTGTACATAGTTTTTTGTTTGTTTTCAATTTAATATACAGTATAATACTGCATATACAGTAAAATACAGACTGTAGTTTTATTATTTTACTCTACCTCTGGATTGCTACACAGAACACACTAGGCTTAATTTGTTCATTAAACGCAACTAAATATAGTAAGTACAGAGAAGTTTTTACTTATTCCTACCTTTTTAAAATGCAAAACTATGGGCCTAAGTGGTATTTTAGGGTATTTTTCAAAAATGTGAACAAATTGGTAATCCGAACTACCTATGGTCCCAATTTCTTCGGATTTTCGACTCTCTACTGTAATAGTAACAGCCCGAATGAAATGATTTAAAACAAAAATAATGATGTATAATCTAATAATAAATGATTTAATGTTTTATTATTAACGATTTTCAAATTATTTTGTAATATTCAATGTATTCAATGTAGCTTCAATAGTAAAATACCACAACAAAACAACAATGTAATATGACAAAACGATCATCACACATTTGTGGCGATTAAAATCAGCTGTCATAGCCACAGAAAAAGGAATGCCACCACCACAAAGAATATGATATCGAAACGAAACGTTTCAGGTGTACCAAATGAACAACAGAGATTCTAAAAAAGTGTTGAATGGAAAAAGGGCAGAATGTGGCTTACACCCGTATTCCATAGAGCTCCTCAATTTTTAAAATAGCTTAATCAGTTGATAGAAAGTAAGTTCATAAAGATTAAGTAACAATGGTTGGACTAAAAGAAGCTGTAAGATGACCAGCTGACAATTCAACCATGATTATAACATACTACGAGGCATTCATGTTAAAGGGTCTCTCTAGTTAAGAAGGGTAAAATGTCCCCACCAGATTTTCATTTTCACCTGATAATAGGGTGTCTCAGGGTGAAAAAATAAGGTAGACCTATCCTTGATCACGTTGGTAATACTCACCCATGCACCTTCTCAGGGCACAAAAACTTATTTTTTGATAAAAAATATTTATAAGTAGGAAAAATCTGTCAAAAGAAATATTTATAAGTAACCTATGTAACTAGATGTAAAATTTATCGTAGAACTGAAATGTTTAAACAGTAGAGCCAAAAAATATCTAGGTAGGCGCCTTAAAACTTGAAAAACTACGAAAATAGTCTAAACTTAAAAGGGTGAAGACATCTGTAAAATGTCCTTTTAGGAATAAAAACGACCAAAATTGAAAAAAATAAATAATCATGAGAACTAAATCTATGTAAATTTTTTGTAGGTTCAAATTTGTGGTCAGCAGGCCCTAAAAATCCATTTTAAGGCCTGAAAATCTAAAAATATATAAAACACTAAAATATTTGTACATTTTTAGAGAAAAAAAGATGATGGGAAAATGAAAATTCATGTTTTTTTGGGATCCTGAGAAGTTGAAGTTGATTTTCAAGGTCATAGTGATCTTGAATTTGCAAGCTGATAGTAACATCAGCTTGCAAATTTTTTAGTCATTTCATGGATATTATTCCAACAAATAATTATTATTTTTAGGAAAACAGGGTTTTTTGAGCCTTAGGGTTAGTATCATCAAAATTACCTTATTTTTGTTTAATTTTAAGGTACCTTATTTTTCCATCCTGAGTATTAACGAGTCGAAATGAAAATCTGCAGTAGTACACTTTCCTCTTCTTAACCAGAAATACTATTTCAACTAAAACAGGTGGAAAATATTTTAAAAAATTGAGTGATATAGACAATATGCAATTCAAGAAGGAAAACTGTAAAATTTTTTGTGTTTGGTTCTAAATGTTTTAAAATTAGTTTGTATAAACCGAATTAGAATATACTTTAAAAATATAAGGACAGATACAAAAAATATCATAAAATTAATACAATTTGATAAATTTTTAAAATTTTTGTAAATTTAAACAGTCTTTTGTGGTTTTACTTATAGTCCAACCACGCTTCCAGGTCTTCTGTAGTCACTATTGCCTTCAACATTACCATTGTCCATTGTTATTCCTGTGACACACGATCGCCATGATTTTCCAAGGCGTTTTGTTTTATGACCAATTTCTTGTAATCCTTCTACAGTTTTCTGAAAAATAATAAAATAAATATATTAAAAATAATTTATGTGTTCTAAATTTTACAAAATTATAGATATTTACATTATTTAGAATACAGTAGTGAAAAATATTAATCAGTGTTTACCGGTGTACTTTGATCGTTGGGGTTTAATTAACTATACTTACTCAGGAATGGTCGGCCTGGGTTTGTACAAGGCTATACCTCATTTACACATCATAAACATCACTGTCATCTCATTAGGTCATAAGATTGCTTATTGTACGTATGGGATTGTTGTATTGCATTGCTTATTGAACAGATTGCAACATACGCACATTAGGGATTAAAAAGTTACATAAATCAGAAATTATCGACTGATTTAAAAATTTCTTTTACAGTTTCAAGTTTAGAGCTTCCTGAATTACATAGGATATTACATAGGAACTACATAAAATGTAAAATAAAGTAATCTTTTACATTATTTGTTTATTGTAAGGTTGTATAAAAAGGTTGTCATTCTTTTATCTACCGGTTCATACAATCTATTGTATAGGTACAATGTATTGTAATATGTATTCAGATATCAGATATGATATGATATAGTATTGCCCTGCAATCTCCCGATCATGTTTCAAAACTTTTTAAAATTACTTTTATTATGGGACAGTTATAAAAGAAATAACGTCACATCTGATTTTTCCATAGAAAGTCATATAAACTTCCAAAATGTTCTCTTGATCTCTACTGATGTCAATAATTCCTCTTTCCCGTACTAATTCATTTTATTTGTACTGTCATGATTTAGTTTTCAATATGTAAGTTTGCTTAATTCAAGAGCAGCAAATGCGGTCTGTAAAATAAAAGTAAAAATTTTCAAACTGATTTTCAAATATTGACCAAAAAGTGTAAATTTTGTGTGTAACCTGAACCATATTTTAAAGTAATGTTAATTTTAAATAAATAAAAATTGTTATAAATTTTTTAAATTAAAATCAGCATTTTTATTCCTAATGTGTGTACTCTGCAATCTATTCAATTCAGAACAATAAAGAACCCCATGACCCAATGAGATGAAGTTATATGATATGATATGTATGACGTGTCTCAGAGCGACCATTCCTGAGAGAGTGTAGTTAATTGAACCCCAACCATCAAAATACACTGGTAACCACGGTATATTATTCAAATCTGAATCGTGTTGGGTCTTGCAGTGGTACCTACCTAACTTAAGTTTCAAGTTTCATCTTTCTACTATATTCTGTTGAGAGATTTTTTCACACTGGTACACACACACAGACCAATCGCTAAAAACATGTTTTTTTGGGTTCAGGAGGCCTAAAAAATGTGTATACCTGGTGAAAACTTGATTTTCATAAATCAACATGAAACAATACTTTCCTTTTCTATAGCCTATAACTTATTCATATAAGGCAAGAGAAAGGACAAAATTAAAAAAGTTTTAACATTTCAATTTTTTTTTTGGTGTTAAAATGTTATTCATCTAAGTTTCATAATTGTGTTTTTTAATTTTGTATTTGTAGGTGCTGAAAGAATCAAATGTACAACCAATAAACACTCACACGACTTTTTCTTGTCAATTCAAATAATTAACAATATAACCTAACATTAGTAATAAAACATAAGAAATAAACAAAAAAATTAACTTCAAAAAACATAACCTAATTTTAATGATGAGTGAATGATGCAAAATGAAAATCAACCTTTCAAAAAATTGACATGAATACAATACTTTCCTTCCTATTTAGACAAGAGAAAGTAAAAATTTCATGTTAACAAAGATGGCCGACAGCCATCAATAGCATAAAAGCAGTAAATATTCTTGGATTGTAGAAACGACTAAACTATTGATTGTACAGTGTGAATCAAAATGTTGTTTAATCCCAAACATGGTGATTACAAAAACAGGAATACGAGATTGGGATGTATTAAAAAATAGCCCAGTTTGATAACATCCTCAGGGAAGGATGCACAGTCAATGATGTTAAAAAAAAACTCAACGGACCATGGCTTAACCAGAACACGTTTATTTTTCCTTTTTTTCAATAATAAACTTATTGTAAAGGCTCCACATTTTGCTGCTATAGAAGAATACAACAGCTCATTATCAATTTTTAAAGAACTGTGATGAAAACACTTAATTAGTGAAATATGAATAGTAATGTTCCATCAAATATTTTATAAAAACTTACCTATGTAAAGAAAATAATATGATAAAATCTTTTATAAAAGATCTATGTTAAATATATTTTATAGTGTAATACAGGCCTTATAGAAATAAAATTCATTAAGTAAGGTGCGGGGTTCGAATACCCGCTAGGGTCTACAAAATTATTTCAAGTTCAAACCCACCATTCCTTAAGCCCAAGTAATCACTAACAACTAACCTATGGAAGGAACTTTCAATAAAAGTAAAAAAAAACTTTTAATTAATTAGGAAACATTCCAAAGTATGAGTACATACATTGACCATATCAAGCAGGTGGAGTATTAAATTATTTGCACTTGATCTGCTAGTTCCAAAGCTACAAAAAATAGTTCTGTTTTTTATCACAAGGTCATCCAATTATATGATTAAAGTATTCAATAACAGAAGAGGTAGAGGTGTAAAAGATATTAATCAGCGTTATCTCCTCCGAGAGTAATGAATTACATTTTGTAGCCAAACCCTGCGATTAATGAAATTAAGGTGTCATTTGCAGAGCGGTAAGTAGATGCTTTTCAGAGGTCCTGGCATGGTGATATGCATACTTTTTCACTCATTGAGGAAGACAATGGTAAACCAACTCACTCCTAGTTTTACTTAGTAAAGCCTCTAGAGGTTCAAGTCAGCCTTTTGGCTGATGACCTAAACAACATACATCTAAACAACATGCATCTATTTGAATGTACTATTATTATAGAAAAAAGAAAAACAATTGCAAAATTACAACAAAAGTAAGTATTTTGGTGGGTAGAAACAAGGTTTCTTAGGTTGTTTAGTAAGTGAGCTCTAAAGAATACTTTTTTGTGTGCAGATCTTTTGCGGTCAGCCAATTAAATGACTGAATCATTTAAGAACAGAAGAGATAAAGGTGTAAAAGACACTAATCAGGGTTATCTCCTCTGAAAGTAATGAATTTCATTATACAGCCAGACCCTGTGGTGAATGAAGTGAAGGTGTCATTTGCAGAGTGAAAAATATGTGTAACGGCATGCTAATAAGCGTACTTTCCACTCAGTGAGGAAGGTAATGGTAAACCACCTCACTCCTCGTTTTACTTTGTAAAACCTCCACAGGTTCAAACCAGTCTTTCGGCTGATCACCTAAACGCACACATTACTAATCTACATTTCCTAAATTTGTCATCTACATTACTATCTAAATTTTTAGTCAGGAAGGTAGACCTAAGTGAATCGTTAGCCGGACTGTGAAAGTCTCATCAAAATTTTTAACGGACCTTGATAAAATTTGGTTGATGACCACTGGTCTAGGAAAATAAGATGTTTATCATCATGACATGAAAATCATAACCAAATACAAATTACAGTATTAATTAATTATGTAGCATGAGCTATTTGATGCACAAACACAGGTACTATGAGGAGGTAAACCGAAACGGAAGGGTACGAAGGTGCCTGCCTGTCTGGTCATACAACTCACAAGTATTACTCTCATTAAAAAAAAAACAAAAAAACAGTGGTTCATAAATTTAAACAGGACTTGTAGTAAAAACTACATGAATAACAAAAACTATAAATCTAAAAACAGCAATAAAACAGATAATGTTCATGGATAACTATTTTACCCATAACAGCCAAGTGGAGTGTTAAATTATTTGCACTCGATCTGCTAGTTCCAGGGGTACAAAATATCTTTCTGTTTCTTATCACCAGCCAATTATATGACTATAAGAAGTTTAGAAGAAGATACATTTAGAAGATGTTCTATTTAGAAGAAGCATTTAGATATTTTCCAGAGGGCATGATGATAAGCATACTTTTCCACTCAGTGAGGAAGGCACATGTAAATCACCTCACTTCTCGTTTTACTTAGTAAAGTCTCTAGAGGTTTAAAACAGCCTTTCAGGTTATGACCTAAACAACAACAAGTTTGGACTTGTTGATGTGATCTAAAAACCCTTTAGAGCCTCCTGAATGCAGTTAATAAAAGAAGTTTACAAAGTGATATAGTTCTAAAATCAGGGTATATCTGGGTAAAATCTCATGTATTCCCTAGTAATACTCAGGAAAAGTATATATTTGAATTCTGGCTTCTGGTTAAGAAGGGGATTGGTTTAACTTAACTACTTTTTGTTTAGGTTATCAGTCAAAAAAATGATGTAAACCTCTAGAGGATTTATACTAAGTAAAACAAGGAGTGAGGTGGTTTACATATGCCTTCCTCATTGAGTGGAAAGAATGCTTATCAGCACGCCAGGCCCCCTGAAAAGCATCTACTTTCCAGGTTGGAAATGACACCTTCTCTTCATTCACCACAGGGTCTGGCTGTACAATGAAATTTATTACTATCAGAAGAGATATAGTATCTTTTACACTTCTACTTTTTCTGTTCTTAAATGCCATATAATTGGGTGACCATGTGATAAGAAACAGAACTAATCTTTGTAGTGTTGGAACAAGCAGATTGAGTGTAAATAATTTAACCCTCCACCTGCCTGTTATGGGCAATAACTAATGTGAAGTGATAACTATTATTTCTATACGTTCCTTGAGAGTTACAGTTCTGGAAACCAGTATGTTTATTCTGAAAATGATAGATTTTGTAAGGTTTAAAATAAAGAATGGAAAGATCACTTTTAAAGGCAATTGTTTATATTGGATACAACACATTTCCAAAACATTGACAAGTATAACGATCCAAAATAAATTGTCTTGAACAGATAGCTCTGTCCTCCAAGATACACTACATAAATTTGTCAAATAATTTGTTTCATCAAAAGAAGATATGTTTAAACAGATTGATAGGTCATAAATACTTCTATACTTGTAAAATACTATAGTAAAGTGAATGACTACAGGCTTATCAGTGGGTTGGCAAGTGAAAGAAAATAATTAATGAAAGGTTAAAATTTGTAAGCAGAAAGTCAATGTAATTATAAGATAACACACGGATGATCTAAAACAAAAACCATTTCAACAAGTTTGAAGAATCGAGTTTTGTATGTCAAAATCATACATAAAAACTGTATTGAACAGAGGTACATTGTTGTTGCATGAAATAAGTGATCAAACGTAGGCTGGTCCAATTGTAAAATAAACAAACTATTGTGGTGTACTTACTGTTGTCAGAGTAATGATGTGTGTGTGTGTGTGTGTATGTGTGTGCGCGCGCGTGTGTGTGTGTCAAAGATAAATTGAAATATTGAATAGGTTAAGCTACTATAAATTTTTTTTTGGTTTAGGTCTGACTGTTCTGCAATTTCTGCAAATGCAGACGGTGGATAATAAAAATGATTGATGAAAAATGCCAGACCAGGAATATAATGGTTTATGCATGAGTATAAATGTTTTTAAAAGTAAATTAGGCAAGTTATGTTAAAACTGAATCTTGACTAGTGACTTGTTTTTTTTTTTTGCGCCCTGGAGACTCCAGAAGGAGTATAGGACATGTCGTCAGATGTAACACCTGAAATAAATATAAGAATCACACAATGTATCACTACTATCAAGAAACGATCTTGTACGCTATAAAAAGTTTCACCGATCAAGTAATTTTTCAGATTTTTTTTAAAGGAATTCAAATCCTCACAATATTTTAAAAATTGGGGTAGGTTTGGTAGGTGTGAGTGTGACTAATGGGGTGTTTAAGTGGCAAAAATTAATCATAAGTGAGTAGACAATGAGTTCAATTCCGTTGAAAGCTAACAAACTGATTGAAAACTAGACAGACTTGATGAGAAACTCTTAAGTTTTCCATTAGCCGGTCATTTACACGGATGCTTGCGTGCAAATTTGGAATGCCACACACAAGTATGCATATAAAAGTGTGCTGTGAGCCACGTGCCAGATACTTGGACTTGAATTAGTTGATGCGCGGGTTTAATGCGTGGCTTCAGAATGTAGCATATATGTTGTAGTTCTAATACAGTACATTTTTATTACTTCACACCCAGTTTTCATCTTTTGTGAATAATATTCATTTTATTTTAGTTGCTGATTGTTTGTTTAAATACTGGTATTATATTGTGCTGTATTAATTCATGAATACGGGAAACTGGAAAAATGTATTCATGCCTAAGTTTATATAACTGTACAGTTGCCATCCAAGTTTATTAAAAGTAAAGATTAACGTTAGAAATTTGGAAGAAGAATCGTCAGGATTATTTTCCTATAATTCTTTTAACCATTTAATTAAATAATTTTTGCCCATTTAATAATTTTTGATAATTAGCTATTATAGTATAGTATAGTATAGTAATATTTGATATTTACTACTAAAGAAGAAGTATATGGAAGCATCTTACCAAAAGAAGGGATAGGCTAGTGGGGCATATCTTAAGACATCCAGGTATTACTCTTTCAATAATGGAGGGTAATATTGACGGAGTGAATTGTAGGGGGAGGCAAAGGTTAGAATATATAAAGCAAATTACAAAAGATGTAGGATGTTACAGGTATGTAGATATGAAACTAATTGCGCAAGATACAACAGCTTGGAGAACTGCATCAAACCAGTCGAGAGACTGATGACAAAAAAAAGATAATTAACTATCAAACCGCAGGTATAAAAACAGTTAGCGCCTTAGTGTGAATCAGTCATTGAATTAAGAATGGTAAGTGTTATCAAGCAGTTCAAAAGAGCATTGTTACAGGACCGATTTTGAATTAGATACATTAATAGTGCGTGTGCATACAGGTGGCAACAAGTGGTTGTGGCATAAAATCTGTTTTTATCGGTATTTTAAGTTTTATAATATTAATTTAATTGTAATTTTTCAGTAGTGTAAGTTTAATAATTGATTGTAATAAATAATTGTGTAAATAAATATTGTAATAAGTTTAAGAAAATCTATTTATTATTTATAACACCCAGATCCCGAACGAACCTACGCTTAGGTGGTACAATATTATCAAGTGGTATTGTTGTTTAAGTTATCATCCGAACAGCTGGTTTGAACCTCTAGAGCAATCGTTCCCAAACTGGGGGGGGGGGTAGGGCCCACCAAGGGAGGCGTGAAGATAAGTCAAGGGGGACACAGGACCTCGAGATAGCTTTGCCACTCGCACGTCCAGAGCTGTTGTAATTCACGAGTCGAATTTAAGCATCTATTACGAAGTGTACCCAGTATATCACAGCAAGCACTGCGCTTGTATTTCATTTTTTCAAGCACCTATTTGTGTGAAAAAGCATTTCCAGCACTTGTTGCAATAAAGACAAAGTATCGGGGCAAACTTGATCTTGCTAACGATTTACATTGTGCAATTTCTAATAATCAACCAAGAATAGGGAATCTTGTAAAAAAATGGAATATCATCCATCTCACTGATTAATTTTATTTTTTACTTGTGTAATTTAAATTGCAACTTGTAATGTCCTAAAAACAATAAAAAAAAATCTGGTGTGAAACACTCACATAACTTTCTCTTGCCAATTCAAATAATGACCAATATAACCTAACATTAGTAATAAAACATTAGAAATAAACAAAAAACTAACCTCAAAAAACATAACCTTATTTTAATCATGAGTGAAAGACACAAAATGAAAATCAACCTCAGTTTGGCTTAAAAATACGGAAAAACAGTCTTTCACGCTCAACTAGGCTCTGTGGAGAAAAATGCTTTAATTAAAAGTTGTAGATCTTTTAATTTCCTATAAATTTGATTATATACACTTTTGTCGTAAAATGCATACTAAGGCCGAAATCTTAAAAAATTGATTTTTCACACGTTTTCATGAGAAAAAACAGAAAATCGCTAATTACCGCTAAACTAAGCGTTATACAAAAAAATATTTAGAATAAAAGTTGTAGCTAGGATTTAAAATTATCTACAACTTTTATTATACATTTTTGTGCTAAATATCATATTAAAGCAGCATTCTTAAAAAACAATTTTTTACGTGAAAACAGCCTCACCAAGAATTTCAGCAAACATGGCGCCTACCCTATCTTGTAGAGTATAAAAAATTTAGTAAACCAGGCGATTTTTAAAAAAATTGTAGAACCAGTTTTTGAGAAAATCACAAAAAAGTGAAAATTACACGAATAAACTACTACTTCTGGTTGACCGATTTTGATGAAAATGTTTGTGTCGGGTCTAGTAGTAGTATGTAACTTAAGTTTCAAGTTTCAAGCTCATACGATGTTCCGTTCTTGAGATATTCTGTCACACACATAGACACACACATACCAATCGCTAAAAACATGTTTTTTGGGTTCAGTCTGAAAACGTGTAGATCCGGTGAAAACTAGATTTCGAAAAATCGACATGAAAACAATACTTTCCTACCTATATATTCATATAGGCAAGAGAACGTAATTATTCTATGGTGTTTCAATGTAGGCCTACAACTTGTTTTTCTGTCATCACCATGTAAAATTGTGTAAGGGGCGTGGGAAGTTTTCTTCTAGACAGAAGAGAGCATGGTAAAAACAAGTTTGGGAATCACTGCTCTAGAGGCTTTACTAAGTAAATCAGGAATAAGTACCTTAATAAGTGGAAAAGTATTCTTATCAGCATGCCAGGCCCTCTGAAAATCATCTACTTTCCACACTTCAAATTACACTCACTTCAATGAAATGACCTTCACTTCATTCACCACAAGGTTGGCTGTATAATTTTTTTCGCCTAATTTTGGTTTGTTGCAATCTGTTCAATTTAGAACAATAAGCAACCCCATAACCCAATGAGATGAGGATGATGTGTATGACATGTAAATGAGGTGTAGTCTTGTACAGACCCAGGCTGTATAATGAAATGAAATTCATTACTCTCAGAGCAGATAACTCTGACGAGTGTCTTTTACACCTCTACCTCTTCTGTTCTTAAATACTTCAGTCATATATATAATTGACTGACCATGTGATAAAAAAGGAGAACAATTTTTGTAGCCCCAGAACTAGCAGATCAAGTGCAAATAATTTAGCACTCCACCTGTTATGGGGATAACTATCAAACGTACGAGCACAAATTAAGCAATAAAACATTCCCGTTTTACACTGCGGTTCTCAGGAACAGATCTCATGCGTATAACACGACTTACCTGTTGTATGTTCATTACAATAACCGGGAATCAAACCCAGGACCTCAAATAATGAAAAAGATTTATTGATCTAATTTTAACTATGCATTAAAATATAACATCCAAAATTTGAACTCTACTACAATTAAAATAAAATTCACAAATATCAATACTAGTTGATTCCATCTACATTTCCAGGCCGTCGACCGTCACAAAATCCTGTAACATATTTACCAAGCCTAGCTATACCAGTTATGCTATTTGTTATTTCTGGATTTGGTTCACAACGTTCCGTTTCATGTCCAATTTTCTTCATGCCATCAATCACATGCTAATACAATATCACAAAAAATAATAAGAACATGCAAATAAATAAAAAATTGATTAATTTACATACAGAATGGGCCATAAGTAACGAGACAAAAATTCCATTCGAATATTACTAGGGATATCTCTTAAGACTGATCCATTTTTTAAAAATGTATTCTGAAAATTCTGTAAATATTTTTAATTTCTCTTAAAATACATACCTCATACAACTTCTCTATAAAATAATCACCACATGAATTAAGACATTTATCATAGCAATGCACCAGCTTCAATATACCTTTGTCATATACTTCTGCTGCCAGTTCATTTAGCCATTGATTAACGGCATTTTTTAGTTCATCGTCACCTGTGAATTGCTTACTGTTGATTAATTTCATGCCAGGTGGAAGAACTGTTCCATGTTCAACTGTACCATTTTTTTTAGGAAATTGAAAGAATTTTTGGGTGGTAAGCAATTTGTGAGTGGATGAGCTTAAAAACTAATTTAGTATGTTTGCATAAAACTCACAAAATTTTTAATAGATTATTTTATTTTAATTGTACTAGGTATGTACATATAAGAAATATAAGTACTGTAGATGTAAGTCTGAACGATTTCGCTCAAACTGGGTGCTCTGCAATGCCAGATATTGAAGATATTTTCTTTCAATCCTTATCTTTTCAAGCAGTATCACCAGAATTAACCCTTCCCATTCCGAAAATAAAACAAAGAGTTAAAAGAATAACATGTAGACCTTAGAAGGGGGAAAATAGCCATCCTAACAAGTTCATTGTACAAGAATGAATTTGAAGAAACCTTAAAAGAAAAGTAAGACAAGGAAAACAGACAAAAAAGAGATTATTTAAATCAATTTGTAAAAAAGAAGACATTACTAGTAAAAAATAAAAGTAAGCTCAAGAAAGTGATTACTTAATATTATTTTTAATGGAAAATTGTATGTAGTTTAAAAGAGAAATAAAAAAAATTCACAAAATTTTAAAAATACTTTTTTTAACCATGTAACGTTCTTTATTTTAGAGATATCTTTTGTAAAAAGATAATCCACCAGGTTGGTTTAGTGGTAAAGTTGTCGCCGCGAGTCAGCTGTTTAACACCTGATTTTGGAGATGTTGGTTCTGTGGTTCAAAATCCTAATAAAGGTAATTATTTTTATACGGATTTAAATTCTAGAAAGTGGTTACCAGAGTACTTTGATGATTGAGTTCAATTAACCGTACTCTCTGAGTCTATACAAGACAACTAATTTTAATTTACACTTCAAACATTATCATCCTCATCTCATTGGTTCATGGGGTTGCTTATTGTTCTTAAACAGAACAAATTGCAATGTACACACATTAGGGAATAAAAACATTAATCAATAAATACATTTTCTAAATGTACTAAAATCATTAACTGTGCTTATTACAATAAATATTTTTTTAATCCCTAATATGTGTACATTACAATCTGTTCAATTTATAACAATAAGCAACCCCATGACCCAATGAGATGAGGATGCAAATGTAACTTTTTCGTAGCTCTAAAAACAGTAGTTAATGTTGGACCAGCTTGTGATGATAATCTTCTAAGCGATTTTTTAGGTGATTGAGTCAAACGATTTTTCAAATCTTCAAGAACTTCCGCAGTTAACTTTGTTGGCTGGCGAGGTGGTTTCTCATCGAGTACACTCCCAGTTCTACAGATTATTTATCAAACGCTATATTGACGATTTATTCGAAACAGCAGAATGGGAAAATTTCAATTGAAACTTATCTTGCACACATTTGTAAGATTTACTCGCTATGTAAGTCTCTACAATAAACACGCGTTCTTCCTTAGAAAAAACCATTGCTGACACAATATAACGAAATGACTGCTGTCACCACACTAATGCTTGACTGGAACATTTTAACTGTGTTAGGTAGTTGGCCTTGAGTACACTGTTGCCAACATACTGATTGGGGGACAGAAAATTTACCGATGTATTACTTCTATCTTCTTATAATCAGGGTTGCGGCCTTAATAAAACACCCGTTATTAAGTGTAAATGAGGTGTAGTCTTGTACAGACTCAGAGAGTATGGTTAATTGAACCCAACCATCAAAGTATAAGTATTATACATTGGTAACTTACTATTGTCTAATATTCAAATTCGTATAAAAATAACTACCTTTAATATGATTTGAACCAGGAGCCTTCATCTCTGAAAATCAGCTGTTAAACAGCTGATTTTCAACCCAGTGGGTTACGATCAACTTAGCCTACAAAACTATTGTTGTTATCAAAACAGAAATACTTAACCCTTTAAATCCCATATTTTTTAACTATACACAATCAAATATGTGTACATTGTTTAATTTATTTTACTGACATTTAAGTGAAATAAAATCACTTTTAGACCTTCAGCCTTTTTTTGATGGCGTGACAAAAAAGTGTGACACATATGTCATATTGGGCTAGATGATATCAAAGTTCCCAACAATATGAATAAGTAAAAATCATGTGCAGTCTTCCTAAACAATTTTCTCTTGCTTAGATTTGTAGCAAAGCATTATTTAAGACTTAAAAAATGTTACAATTCAAAAATATTGGTAAAATGGATAAAATCACTATTTACAGTCTAAAAAATATACTTGTATGTACATTCAACTTACTCAAAGAAATGCTACTTTATTTTAGTAAATGAACACGAATATTTAAGACTGAAATTAACTTTAATAAGAAACTAATGGTCGCCTGCGTGGCATAGTGGTCAGCATCTTACACTGCAAAGCGGTGGTCTCAGGTTCGATTCCTGGCTAGGGTACAGAAAATTATTACACTTCACATCCAGTGCTCTTTAATCAAAAGTAGTCACTCCAATGTGACTTCTATGCCACACTGGGTAAGAAAGGGTTAAGTCAAATGATCTGGTATTAAAAGAACTGCTTCAGTCAAGCAAATTATGGCCCAAAATAATTATATTTTAAAAATATATAAGAGAGAATAGACGTACAGTACCTATTTTAAAATAGCTTGAAAGCATTACTCAAATGAAGAAATATTTTTTGTAGGTATTTTATTTTCTCAAAATGTATAAGACTATCTTTTAATCTTAGTATGATTATTCCATATATTGATGATAGTAGTGATACTATTAAGGGAAAGTTTTAAAATTAAAAAGAAAACAGATGTTCGGGATGTTACGTTATTTGTTAAACAACAGTGGTTGGATGAGATAATTTTATGGTGATCATCTTACAACTACATTTATGAATAAATTCCACAGGGATTTTCTGTTTGAATCATTTAATCTAAGTTATATTAGAAATCAGGGAAATGTAAATTAATTGTCATGAAAGAGAAATTGTTCTGTTACAAATTCTGTGAAGATTCCCGATGTACAGCTTTCAACCAATTTTAAAAGGAACTGTATATACATGCAGTTGTATGTGCATGCACATGATAATACATGCAGTTATACAAAATATCCAACACATATAGAAATGCTTTGATAAATTATTATCAACCATTTAAAATAATTACAGGGTCTGTCCCAAAAGTTTCATAATGAATTCCCACAGCCGGGGACTTATGGAACATTTTCATTAAGGGGGATCGCCTGTAGTTTAGAACTACAACAGGTTAACTTTTGAAAACAAATGAATCATTCATTTCTAAAACGTTGTAAGTGGCAAAAACAAAATTTTACAGGAGGAATTAAAACGTATTTGCGTTACTATGTTTAGACCTGCACTGTTGTTTCTTGAGTTCAAATCTTTGTTATTAGGATCATAACAGACAGTCAGACAGTCTACTGAATCGGTTCCCAAAGTTTAGTCAATCCAAGACCCCCCCAGTAAATGAATTAAACGTCGGCGAACCCTCATTATGTCTTTAAATTAAAATTACACCTTTGAATCTTACTTTACTATCACCAGCGTTTTAAATTTAATTAAAATTGTAAAAAACCCAATTAAATGTAAAGAAAATAATAAAAAAAAATATGATGGAATCACGATTTTTTGTTGTGATGATCGTTTTTTTTTTTGTTAAATGTCCGACTTCTGCAATTCCTGCTAATGCAGACTGTGAAGGATGAAATGATTTTTTGTAACGTACGAAAATATGCCGTGCTTGAATGGGATTCGAACCCAAGACCGCATGATGAAAGGTGAGCATGTTACAAACTACGCCAATGCGGCCGGCTTATGATTGGTTAATTTAACTTATTTTTACCAGCCAGTCTCGGACTCCGGGGGTGGTCTGCTGACCATCCTTTGGGAACCACTGGTCTACTATGCTGTTGTTAAACATTTTTACAAAGTGTTTTTTTTTTAATAAAATGCATTTCATCCAAAATGGCACTTACAAAGTTTTGGAAATACCTGATTCAAAGTTTTGTATTTTGTTAAAATCCAAAATCATTTGTATTAAATTTAATTCACATGTTCTTGAAAAACACGCACACTCAAACCCTGTTAATCTGAACTGATTGGGACCAACCCCTGTTCAGATTACAAAATTTTTGGATTAACTGAAATACAGTGCAATCATAAAAACAAATTTTCATTAAAAGAATTCAATTCATTTAAATGCATCTTGAGTGAACTTTTCTCGTGTGGGTGGGCTTGAGACAAGTCTATTAACTTAATGTATTTCAATTTTGTCACCAAAGTTTAAAAAAAAAAATGTTTGTTTCATGTAAGATATTGTTTATTTTCGTCCTCGTGATATTAAAATTAGTGCTGAGAACATGTTTGGATTAACCAAATTTTCGGATTAGCGATGTTCGGATTAACGGGGTTAATGTGTATCAAAATTACTTTTTAAGTTTCACATTAGTAAATGTCTCAAAAATATGACATATGTTGAAATTTAAGAAGTTAATAATTTAAACCAAAAACTAGTCAAATTCTTTGAAACAACTGCTGAAATATACTAATCATTTTAGAAACATTTTTCAATAATTTAAAAGATAAGTAGGAAGGTGTTTATATCTGCTTTGATGGTTTATTTATGTTTCTGATAAGAAATAAACAGTTTTTTTGTGGGATCTATTAATATTAAATTAAATTATGAATAATTAAATTCTTAACTCAAAGGTGTAAAAGTCCTTATAATTTTATTAAGCTCGTTATCCCCTTGAAGCACTAATGTCAACAGTTGCATTTTTTGCAACTAGTAAGCTTTGGGACTGTGTAAAAAATTAGACCACTCTATAGCAGGAATTAAAAACAATCATTTGATTCAAATTCATAATGGTATTGAAAGAGTTAAACATTAAATTTAATAATAAATAAAAAAAAAACAATAAATAAATAAATGTCACGTACAACCAAAAACCTAACCTAAAAAAAAATCATAAAAATTTGATTACACAACATTACATAAAATTTTACAATGATCTAGGTTAATGGTTTAGTTAGTGTTAATAAATTTTCTACTTCAGCACGTGAAAAAATTCAAATAATTTTTTAATATAATTCTACAGCACATTTATTTATTAGATACATAAAATTTAATTAAATACATAAATTTATTTAGTGCAAAACAATTAAATTAAATTGAGAACGTTAATAAGGGCATTAAAATTAAGCTTTATAAAAGTTATTAATAAGTGCAATACAAAGATTTTAGTAAAGGCTACTATATTTTATTACAAAAAACTACTTAACATTAAAAGCTTTATTTGTATATTACCATACTACTTTAAATAGCTTTGTCCTTTCTAAGTCAATACTTTAAAAACATTCTCAATAACCAAGGTAAACTGGTTATGTTTGGTATCTCTTCATCTCACCAGAAATTTTAAGTTTTGTTTTCCTTTCATAAATTATAATTAAAAAATTATTCTCTTCTCATAAAACAAAAATAAACATGATTACATGTATTATTATTATTATTATTATTATGAAAGTATTATGTAAGTATTATGAAAGTATTATGTAAGTATTATGAAAGTATTATGAAAGTATTATGAAAGTATTATGTAAGTATTATGAAAGTATTATGTAAGTATTATGTAAGTATTATGAAAGTATTATGTAAGTATTATGTAAGTGTATTATGATTATTATTATTATAAAAGGTCATTCAAGAGAACTGAAATTAAATTTTATTGCTTAAGGTTCAAAATAATTACTGGATAAAAGAAACCTAAAAAAGAAATAGTTAGGGATTTTTTAATAATTGAATCTAAACTTTAAAAAGCTACAAATTAATTTCATAAATTAAACACATACTGTATTAATATTTAACTACAAATAATTAAATACTATTTTTAAATATCAGAACCCATCCACTTCTCCACCCATGCGAATGTCACAGTTTCCGGCAACTTCGTCACCTATTTGAGATACGCCCGTTACTGAAGATCTATCATTCATCCTGAATACTTTGTGCCCAATATGAAGCATACCCTCTACAACATACTGTGGTAACAAAAATACCAAGCAATATAAAAAACAATCTAATAATTATTAGTAATTACATGCAAGATTACTACTGCAATTTACCAAATAGTTAGACTGAAGTACACAATACAAACTTAGTTCAATACAATAATCTCAAAAAAAAAAAACAGCACCAAGATGAAGGAGGAGGAGAAGCAGGGGAAGAAGGAGGAAGAGAAGAAGGAGGAGGAGGAGGAGGAGAATGAGGAGAAGAAGCAGGAGCAGTAAAATAAGAAGAAGGAGGAGGAGGAGGAGAATAAGAAGGAGGAGAAGAAGGAGAAAAAGGAGGAGGAGGAGGAGGAGAAGCAGGAGAAAAAGAAGAAGAATAAGAAGAAGGAGGAGAAGGAGAAGAAGCAGGAAAAAAGAAGAAGAATAAGAAGAAGGAGGAGAAGGAGAAGAAGCAGGAAAAAAAGAAGAAGAATAAGAAGAAGGAGGAGAAGGAGAATAAGAAGGAGGAAAAGAAGGAGAAGAAGGAGGAAAAAAAGAAGAAGAATAAGAAGAAGGAGGAGAAGGAGAATAAGAAGGAGGAAAAGAAGGAGAAGAAGGAGGAAAAAAAGAAGAAGAATAAGAAGAAGGAGGAGAAGGAGAATAAGAAGGAGGAAAAGAAGGAGAAGAAGGAGGAGGAGGAGGAGGAGAATAAGAAGGAGGAGGAGAAGGAAAAGAAGAAGGAGAGGAGGAGAATAAGAAGGAGGAAAAGAGGAAGAAGGAGAAGAAAGAGAAAAAGGAGGAGAAGGAGGAGCAGAAGCAGGAGAAAAAGAAGAAGGAGAAGAAGCAGGAAAAAAAGAAGAAGAATACAGAGGAGAAGAATAAGAAGAAGGAGGAGGAGGAGGAGGGAATGAGAAGGAGGAGAAGAAGAAGAATATGGACGAGCAGCAGAAGCAGGAGGAAAAGAAGAAGGAGGAGAAGAAGAAGGGGCAAACAAGAGAAAAAAGAGGAATCAAAAAAGGTCATTCAAGAGAACTTCTGTGAAAAACTGAAATTAAATTTTGTCTTTTAAGGTTCATAATACTTATATTACTGAATAAAAAGAAGTAAAAAATTAATAGTTAGGAATGTTTGTTAATAATCAATACTAAACTTTAAAAAACATAAAAATTTATTTCATAAATTAAAAATACATTAATATTTACAAGACAAATAATGAAATACTACTTTTAAATATCAGAACCCATCCACTCCTCCGCCCCTGCGAACGTCACAGTTTCCACCAACTTCATCACCTATTCGAGATACGCCTGTTACTGAAGATCCACCATTCTTCCTGAATACTTTGTGCCCTATATGAAGCATACCCTCTACAACATGCTGTGGTGCAAATAAAAACAAAAAAACCATGCAATATAAAAAACAATCTAATAATATATTAGTAATTACATGCAAGATTATTAAAGCAATTAAACCAAATTGTTAGACTAAAGTATACGAGGTGTGGCTATTAAATAACAAGACTGACGTTGTAAAAAATTTAATTTTAATTTTATACATAATCACTTATTGTCACCTTCAATATACACTCCTTCTCTATCCCTATAACGCTCCATGCGAATTTTCCTTTTTTGGAAACAGTGCTGGAAGTCATCGTCTGTCAGCTCCTTCAGGACACGTGCCGCTCAAAAATGTTTGAAATGAAGCTCGCAAAAATGTTTGTACTGACACTTTGTACGCGATTGAAAATGACCCAAATTTTTTGGAAACGATTATACAATGAGATGAAATGTGGTTTTTACTTATATGATCCAGAAACGAAGCGCCAATCCATGCACTGGAAGAGCTGAACTTCACCGAGAGCCAAAAAAACCTCGAATGAGCAAGTCAAAATTTAAAGCAACGATGATTGTTTTTTTTATATCCATGGGATTGTGTACCTTCACTGGGTTCCTGAAGGTCAAACAATTAATCAATATTACTACGTTGAGGTACTTTCTAACCTATGTCAAAGAGTAAGGAAAAACGCCCCGAAATGTAGAAGGACAAATCATGAGTTTTCCACCAAGACAATGCGCCAGCTCATTCCGCGTTATCTGTCAAGAGGTTCTTAGCCAAGCATCTCAGTGTTAGAACATCTACATTATTCACCAGATCTTGCACCATGTGACTTCTACTTGTTCCCTAAGGTAAAATCTGCATTAAAAGGGACAAGATTTGAGTCTGTGGAAGCTGTAAAAGAGAAAGCGACACGTGTCCTGAAGGAGCTGACAGAAGATGACTTCCAGCACTGTTTCCAACAATGGAAAATTCGCATGGAGCGTTGTTGGGATAGAGAAGGAGTGTATATTGAAGGCGACAATAAGTGATTATGTATAAAATAAAAATAAATTTTTTTACGTCAGTCTCGTTATTTAATAGCCACACCTCGTACTTTAAAAATTTATTACAATAAAATAACCTCAAAACAACACCAAGATGGTGGTGGTGGTGGTGGTGGTGGAGGAGGAGGAGGAGGAGCAAACTTAATTAAGTTACACAAAAGTGCAAAAAAGTGTAAAGAACCATAAATGGCTTAGAGCCAAATAATATCACCTCATTTAATAACCTACACACATACCAAGTCTTAACCAGGCACAAAACCCACTACATTACAGTAATTACTAAAGGCAAGCACTACGGACTACAAATTTAAAAATTTCTAACTAATAATAAAACATTGTTATAGGTTAGTAAATTAAATTAAATTAAAAGAAATCAAAGTACTTTGTAATTATGAAAATTGAAGTTAATGGTTAAAACCCAGAAACTTGTGAGCCTTTTCTTCGGTTATCACAAAACCCATGGATCTCATTTGATATATTAGAAGCAGCAGTTACAACAGATCCAGCATTCTTTCTGGACACTTTATGTCCAATTTTTATCATACCCTCTATAGTGTTCTAAATATGAAATGAAAATAAAATGAATTACATAAATGCATTATTAATTTACAGTAAACCCCATATTGTTAACTGATTTTCTGTTCATAAAATGCTTTGCATAAACTGTAGATTCGGATTTCTGTGCATTTACAGAGAATATTCTGATATGATAAAATCATTTGATGTAAAAAAATTAAATGAAATGTGCAGTGTATATTAATAATTAATACTAAATTTCAAATTTGAGTTTATTGAAAAATGATAGCGTTATTTTTAACCATTTTTATTGGCCCTAGTTAGAAATAAAAATTAAAATAAAATTTAAATGAAAATCCCCAAATTTTAATAAATTTGTTTTGGTTGTATTTTTTTGGGTAATGTCAACGATTAATCACTATAATTTGGTGTTATAAAATATACTAATATTGTGCATTTAAATTTTTTTATTTCCTTATTTTCTCCTTTCTGTTCGAAAAGGTGTCGTCTTGCTGGACAGAATGACTGAAGGAAAAGATGATGAAGAAGAAGAAAGAGAAAATGAAGTAGGGAGAAGAGTTGTTGTTTCACTTAGTTATACAGAAAATAAAGTTTGGCCAGAGTCATCAATTAACAAGGGGTTTACTGTATTTATGTTTGTTAAGCAAAACAGTAACATTTTAAAATTAAATTAAAATTCTTAAATGGAAATATAAATTTTAATGAAATAATTAATTCAATATTACGTTACTAATGTAATAATGTTTTAAGAAAGGAAGGCAGATTACAGAATATGGGAATATGATTTCTCAAATCAAATTTTGTGCCAGATCTGAAGAGATTTAAAATTACATTTAAACAGAGTTAAAAAGTCAATGTATTAAATAAATAAATCAGTTAATGTAGAAGATACGAGGGGGTACCCAAAAGAAACCGGAATTATTTTTAAAACTATTTATTTTTAATTTTTTTACAAAAGAACCTTGTCCCCTTCAAAATACTCTCCATTACAACTAATACATTTGTCCCACCGGTGCTTCCACTGTTCAAAACATTTTTTGTACTCCTCTTCAGTGATGGCTGCCAGCTCATCCGTCGTTTTTTTCTTGACATCATCAACGTTGTTAAATCGGAGACCTTTCATGCCCTTTTTCATGCGTGGGAACAAGAAAAAATCACACGGAGCCAGATCGGGTGAGTACGGTGCGTGTGGTAGCAAAACCATGCCGTTTTTCGCCAAAAACTGGGTAACCGAGATTGCCGTGTGTGCAGGCGCGTTGTCGTGGTGGAAAAACCAGTCCCCTGTCTGCCACAAATTAGGTCTTTTACGACCAATGCTGTTTCGTAGTCTTCTTAACACTTCAAGATAAAAAGCTTGATTTACCGTTTGGCCTGGTGGAACGAACTCTGAATGGACAATTCCCCTCACATCAAAAAAACAAATCAGCATTGTTTTGATGTTCGATCTGACTTGACGACTTTTTTTTGGTCGGGGTGATAATGAAGTCTTCCATTGACTGGATTGTTGTTTGGTTTCTGGGTCGTACCCATAGCACCAAGACTCGTCACCCGTAATGATCTTTGACATGAAATCTGGATCAGTTTCAAGCTGTTGTTTCAAATCACCACACGTTTCAATTCGACGTTCCTTTTGAGTGTCTGTAAGAACCCGAGGCACAAACTTGGCAGCGACTCTTTTCATTGTCAAGTCTTCTGTTAAAATGCGTTGGACTGAGCTCCAAGATAACCCACTAACCTGTGATATTTGGTCAATGGTCTGTCGTCGGTCTGTTCGTACAATTTCTTTCACTTTCACAACATTTTCGTCTGTTCGGGAAGTCGACGGTCGTCCAGAACGAGGTTTGTTCTCAATCGACATGTCGCCATTTTTAAAGCGTAAAAACCACTCGTACACTTGGGTTTTTCCAATAGCGTCGTCTTTGTAAGCTGTGTTCAACATTACAACTGTTTCCGCGGCGTTTTTACCGAGCAAGAAGCAAAATTTCACAGCCGCACGTTGTTCATTAAAACTTGCCATCATGAAAAACGACACGAGCACAAAACAGCACTAGCGAGAACAATCACTGCACGAGAACAGAACAAGCTAGATCAACGAACAAAATGGCATTGAACTGGCAATGAGTAGCGTTACAAGCAGCCTAGTGGCGGGAATTTGTACTGCACAAGCTCCGCCCACAGCAGAGCTATTCCGGATACTTTTGGGTACCCCCTCGTAGATGTTTCTTAATGAATATGGATAAGAGATGCTTCTTGGAAGAATTACTCATAAAACACAAAAGGAAATAATAATAAGGGTGGGCAAGCCTAATAATAAGGGTGGAAACCTGTTTTATGAAAGAAGTTGGATGAGAAGTTTGTAAGTTTTCTTTAAAAGGTTTCCTCATGAAACAACCAAGACCACTTGAATACCGAAACACATTTTTTACCATGGAACAGTGATTTTTTTGTTTCATATCCCCTAATTTTTGCTCATTACAATCAGGTGTAGTGTTAAATTATTTGCACTCGATCTACTAGTTCCATGGCTATAAATAGTAGTTCTGTTTCTTGTCACATGGTCAGCTAATCAAATGACTCAATTACACAGAGAGAACAGTGGAGAAGAGGTAAAGTTATAGTTATCACCTCTGACAGTAATGAATTTCATTATACAGCCAGACCCTGTGGTAAATGAAGTGAAGGTGTTATTTGCTGGGTGGAAAGTAAAGCTTCCAGAGGGCCTGGTATGCTGATAAGCATACTTTTCTACTCAGTGAGTTGTAGCAATGGTAAATCTCCCTCCTCGTTCTACTTAATAAAGCCTCTTGAGGTTCAAACCAGCCTTTCGGCTGATGACCTAAACAAATAATAAATAATCCCCAAATTTAATAATTTATTTATATACTAGGTCAAACTCTGCCAACGGTCACCACCGGTTGCAAGCTTTATCTTGCAAACGATGAGGAAGGAGAACAGGAGGAGTAATAACTTTGTTAAAAAGCAAGGTCCATCTGGGTCCTGATGGTAGCACCTTGTCTCGGCCCCTACCTAGGAATACTAGGCGAAAATGGTCAACGACCTTGAAGGTAGAAGAGGAAGAAATTCCCAATGACAGCTAGGGGGAAAGAACCTAGAAAGACACCTTGAATAAAAAGTCTTGCAAGCTTGAAGGTAGTAAAGTAACAGCCCTATTATCTAGAACACTGTTCGTACCATAGCCAGGGGATTTATTAACTTACTGGCAAAAATACACACCGGAGGGGAGGAGAGATGTTGGGAGGCCATGCAAAAGATGACAATAATTCAATAAAGTTTTGTCACTGTTATGAATTGGAACAGGTGGGAGATTAATCCTTGATGGTGAGATGAAGAAGATATATTAGATGAAAATTGGCCCAAATTCACAAACATGTTCATGAATGAGTTCCTTAACTGTGTAAAAATTAAATTTGTTTGAGAAATCATAAGAAAAAACAAATTTATTTTTTGGTATTACACACTGATTATTATTTATTGAAATAACTGAAACAATTTATTTGTAGTCTACATCAGTCATGGGCAAAATACGGCCTGTGGGCCAAATGTAGCCCCTAGGCTGGTCTAATCCAGCCCGTGAATCATGGTTCTGAATCAACATTTCACCAATCTTTTCAAGACTTCAAAATTATTGAACAAGACTTAGTTATTTTCAGTATGCCATTTAAAGCAGACTGTGAGTCAGGAAAACCAGAATTGCGCTTGAACTGATTGTGTTACAATTGAGGACTGAATTGAAGAAGTTTTTGTTGATGGTTCAAAAGTAGAGTTCTGCAAGGCCCTATCGAAATCAAGCTTCAGAAATTTGAGATCTTATGCTCAGAAGATAACTGCCATGTTTGTATTATCCTACATGCGAATAAGTGTTTTCCACAATAAAACTTATCAAAAATAGTGTTAGAAACAGTTTGACAGACCACCATTTAGCTCCTCTTCTGAGAGTCAGCTGATCCCAGTTTCAACCAGATTATGAAGAACTTTTAGAAGTACAGTCACAATTTCACTTGCCACATACTCCTTCATACTCAATTAATCAATAATCCAGTTTTGCAAATTTTTATGATAAGTTTTCTACTATTTATTATAGCATAAGTTTTGTGACAACGAATCAATGAGAAATTAAAAAGTAAAGTTGTATAATCTATCTACAGTGCAGCCGTTCTTAGTTTGCTTCTACTGTCAACAAACAAAAGCCACCTACTAAAGGGTGCACGCTAGAGTCTGCAACTTTACGGATGTCATATTCCTATTAAGTTAACTATTTTTTAAATTATAAGTACTTAAAGTACTAAAAACATCAGTCGTGATATGATGTAGGCCTAACAATTTCATTTAGAAAAATACTTTTAAAAGTATTTTGTATTTAAATACTTTTGAAAGTATTTTGTTGTTACTTTTTAATCAGCGTGTACACATTTTTATATAATGCGCATGCTCAGTGACATCATTATTTGTTTACATTAGGAGCAAACTAAGAGAGGCTGGACTATGTAAACATGTGTTTTTTTTGTTGACCCATGTAGCGTATTTTGTATTATAATTTGGCCTTCTCCCACAAAAGTTTGCCCATGACTGGTCTACATATAAATTTATAAATTAACAATCTGTGTGCAAGTTATTGTGAACAAGTTGATTGAAAACAAAAACACTATAATACAAAACAATACAACAAAATAATTACAATATTGTTTTGAAACATAAATACTTAAATTGAATTTATTATATCCTAAAGTTGCATGGAAGTATCTTTAATTTTCATTTTATAGTCTCTTAGAACAGAAACTTAGAAAACTTACTGATTTAGATAAAATTTTGTAAATATTTGTAGAATCTGACTCCATGTATTTGAAGACAAAATAACAACATGGATAAGTATAGAGCCTTCTGTTTTTTTGCAAATGGTCTACAGTTTATGAGCGTTCACAATGTTCAAAAGTTTATGATCTTAAAGATCATAAATCAATCATGGATCATAAGTTAAAAATTAGTTTATGAAAATATTTTTCCCACATATTAAATGAAGGAGTCTGGAGAAGACAGTACTAACCCACATCAACATAATTTTATGCAATGTCATTTTAAACGTTAACTGAAATCTACAAAAATCATGTTTTAAAAATTTTTGTTAAACATTTGTTATTTTCTGTTAATCTTTTCTTTTTTTTTATTGAGTGATGATGCCTACATAAGCCTTGGGCTTGTGCATAGGTAATGATATTTGGTGATTCACAGATGAAAAAATCTGGTGTGAAACACTCACACAACTTTCTCTTGCCAATATAAATAATTAACAATAAACCTAACATTAGTAATAAAACATTAGAAATAAACAAACAACTAATCTCAAAAATATAACCATATTTCAATCATGAGTGAAACACGCAAAATGAAATTCGAACTCAGTTTGGTTTAAAAATACGGAAAATCACTCTTTCTCTCTAAACTAGGCTCTTTAGAGAAAAATGCTCTTAATAAAAGTTGTAGATCTTTTAATTTTTTATAAATTTGGTTATATACACTTTTGTCGTAAAATGCATACTAAGGCCAAAATCTTTAAAAAATCGATTTTTCACACGTTTTCGTGAGAAAAAATCAGAAAATCGCTAATTACTGCTAAACTAAGCGTCATACAAAAAAATGTTTGAAACAGAAGTTGTAGGTTTTTAAATTCTCTACAACTTTTATTATATAAGTTTTTGCGCTAAAATTTATATTAAAGCCGTAATCTTAAAAAAACAACGTTTTTACGTGAAAACAGCCTCACCGAGAATTTCAGCAAACATGGCGCCTACCCTATCTTGTAGAGAATAAAAAATTGAGTAAAATAGGCGATTTTAAAAAAAATCGTAGGACCAGTTTTTGAGAAAATCGCAAAAACTGAAAAATTATACGAATAAACTAAGTTACTACTACTTCCGGTTGACCGATTTTGATGAAAATGTTCGTGTCGCGTCCGGTAGTGGTATGTAACTTAAGTTTCAAGTTTCAAGTTCGTACGATGTTCCGTTCTTGAGATATTCTGTTCACACACAGACACACACACAGACACACACACACACAGACACACACACACACACACACACAGACCAATCGCTAAAAACATGTTTTTTGGGTTCAGGGGGTCTGAAAACGTATAAATCCGGTGAAAACTCGATTTCGAAAAATCGACATGAAAACAATACTTTCCTTCCTATATATTCATATAGGCAAGAGAAAGTAAAAAATGCCAGACCTGACCGGGAATCGAACCCGGGACCCCGGCATAGTAGCCAGTTGCGCTGGCTACTATGAATGAATACTTGAATGCGCTACTATGAATAGTAGCGAATGAGTACTAGAATGAGTACTAAGAATAAGTACTAGAATGTAGTACAAGATTAAGTACTAGAATGAATGAGTACTTGAATGCGCTACTATGAATAGTAGCACTAGTTCATAGTAGCGCTGGCTACTATGAACCTACTAATCTAGGTTCTAAGATCGTAAATATAGCATCCTGTTTAAAACGAGGAGTACTTTTTATTTTTACAGAATATTTAAGAAAAATCACGCTGGAAATTTTGTGGGTTAGCGCTTCCTTCTACCGACCCCTTAAATTCATCTCCAAATTTATGTTACCATCTAAAGTTAACCTAATAATCATAATGGTTATTTAACTTCACAAATAATCCATTGTGAAAAGTATTGTTACATACAAGAAAAGGTAAGTCAATTTTACCATTTTTTTGTTAATATATTATTGTGTAAAAGCTGTATCTACTTATTTTGTTAAAAACAAACATTACATTGTTAAATTAAATTCTATTAATTATTTCATATGAAAGATATGATTTATATTTGTTCACACAGTTTTGTCATCTTAAAAGATTTACATGAACAAGATGGTTAAAATGAATTAACATACCTACATCATGCAGATATCTAAGATATACTTGATGCAATTTTAAGGTAAAAACAACAAACAAAATTGTATCAGAATTAAATTTTTATTACTTACTCTTAGTACGCCATATTCGTATGCCAAAGTCATTGGCATAAGTTGATGATGTATTCTTGGCTCATCAATCGCTTCTTTAATATTTTTACCGTACCATAAATTCAATAATGTTGCCTGAGAAAAAAATAAAAAATCATAAATACAATGTAGATTTAATACCATTATTATGATTACTACACATTACAATACCTACATTTAAAAAAAAATTATTTTATGTCACATCAACCGGTTTGGTTGTAATTGACTACTATGAGTTATTACAAAATCTGTGGGCTTTAACGTGTTATAATGTTATAAGGGCGGTGCTGGGTGGAAAATATGTGCTTTCAGAGGGCTTGGCATGCTGATAAGCATACTTTTTAACTCAATGAGGAAGGGAATTGTAAACCACCTCAACCCTAATTTTAGTTGGTAAAACCTCTAGAGGTTCAAACCAGCCTTTCGGTAGATGACCTAAACAACAACAACATGTAAATTTTTCCACAGAATGATATTTTTTGAATGAAAATTCAAATAAAATTATAATAATTACTATTAATGTGTTCACACTTACATAAGCAATAGATGTTGTGATTTTTGTTCCACCAGCGGAACCAATCACAAGTCTTACATCACCGTTTCCGTTGACAATAACAGATGGAGCCATCGATGACATCGGAATTTTACCTGGTTTTATAAAATTTGCTGGTGATGGCTTTACTCCGAAATAATTTGTAATATTTGGTGCTGAAAAATCATCCATTTGATCGTTGAGTATCATTCCAGTACTTTTTGAGGCCATCATACTACCGAATCTGAAAATTAAAAAAAAAAGTTTATACTATTTTCTGATTTATTACTTTCTCTTCCCCTGCATAGGGGAGGATATTGTATTTATAATTAATAATTGTATTAAACTGTAATACGAGGGTCGTTTGAAAAGTCGTGCAAAAATAAAAACTACTTAATTGTTTGGGGTAAACCTTTTTTATTTTTCGACATAGTCTCCTTTTAGGCTTATACACTTCATCCAACGCTGCTCTAGCTTGTTGATCCCTTCCGAATAATAGGATTTGTCCAAGTCTGAAAAATAGCCATTCGTTCCTGCAATCACCTCCTCGTTTGAATAAAATCTTTTTCCCGCTAGCCATTTCTTCAAATTGGGAAACAAATAGCAGTCCGAGGGAGCCAAATCTGGAGAATAGGGGGGATGTGAAACGAGTTGGAACCCTATTTCCATTAATTTTATGACCGCAGCTGCTGAGCGTGAGCTGGTGCGTTGTCGTGATGGAAAAGGACTTTTTTGTGGGGCAATCGTGGGCGTTTTTTTTGCAGCTCGGTTTTTAAACGGTCCAATAACGTTGAATAATATGCACCTGTAATAGTTTTACCCTTTTCCAGATAATCGATGAAGATTATTCCTTATGAATCCCAAAAGACAGTCGCCATAATCTTTCCGGCCGAAGGAACTGTCTTCGCCTTTTTTGGTGCAGATTCCCCCTTCATAACCCATTGTTTAGATTGTTCTTTGGTCTCAGGAGTGTAGTGATAAATCCATGTTTCATCCATAGTGACGAAACGACGCTTAAAGTCCTGCGAATTTTTCTGGAACAGCTGCAAACCGTCCTTGCAACACTTCACACGAAATTCTTTTTCATCCATTTTTTGAAAATCACTCTACTTCCTCGATTAAAACGAATGTCAAACACAAAGAAATAGACCGATCTGGCTGAAACTACACATGTGTTTTTCCAACAGATGCTACTAACGAAACATATGCTTGATATGCGCCAGTAGTGCCATGTATCTGACTTTGCACGAACTTTTCAAACGACCCTCGTAATCAATTACTGTATTGTATTGTTTTCATGACGATTTTTCAAAATCAAGTTTTCACCGGAAATAGACATTTTTGACACCTAACAAAAAAAATTTCCAATTGATATGTATGTATTCGTATGCATGTGTGTGTGAGGGGCTAAAATGAACAAAATATCGTACAAAGCTGAAATTTGAAACTTAAGTTAGATACCACCAAAGGGATCCGACAGAAACATTTTCATCAACATTTCATCGAAATTTTCATCAATCAGAATATGTAAGAGTTTATTTGTGCACAAGACAGGGTAGCCGGCCGCGTTGGCGATGTTGGTAACGTGCTCGCCTCTCATCACGCGGTCTTGGGTTCGAATCCCACTCGGGCATGGCATTTTTTCATTCGTTAC
This sequence comes from Catonia carolina, assembly GCA_035578175.1. Classification (NCBI taxonomy): domain Eukaryota; kingdom Metazoa; phylum Arthropoda; class Insecta; order Hemiptera; family Achilidae; genus Catonia; species Catonia carolina. The sequence continues at coordinate 17,793,824 of JAQMRL010000004.1, forward strand.
AAAAATTCATTTCATCCTTCACCGTCTGCATTAGCAGCAATTTGCAAAACAGTCGGACGTTAAACCCAAAAAAAAAAAAAAAAAAAAAAAAAACAAGACAGGGTAAGGTCATGTCTGCTGAAATTCTTCTAGGCTGTGCTCTTGTGGTAAAAAATTGTTATTTTTAAGACTGTGGTTTTAATATGCATTTTACAATAAAAGTATAGGTATTATAATCAAAGTTCTAAACAATTAAAAACCTACAATTTTTTTCAGGGCTTAGCATCAATTAGTGATTTTTATTTTTTTAAGTTGAACAGAGGTTAATTTTCATTTATTGTTATTCACTCATGATTAAAATTAGGTTATGTTTTTAATTTTGCATTGTTTACTCATGATTAAACATTTTTTTTAATCCCTAAAATATGTACGTTGCAATCTTTTCAACTTAGAACAATAAGTAACTGCATGACCCCACGAGATGAGGATGATATGTATGAAGTATAAACGAGGTGTAGTCTTGTACAGATTCAGAGTATATTTAGTTGTGCCCCAACCATCAAAGTACCTCGGTAACCACTGTCTAGTAGCTATTCAAATCTGTATAAAAGTACAGATTTAAAGTACAGTATAATCTATTAAAAGTACTACTGGTACTTTTAATAGGATTGCACAATCAACTGAATATAAATGGAAAAGAATTGAAAAATCTACAAAAAATGTTTAGCCATTGTAAGAGTATGTTAGTTGTTTTGTATTGTGGTATCACACAGTTGTTTTCTATGTGTATTTTACATACTGTGTGTCACATAGTATAAGTGTATTTTGTATAAGTGAATTTTGCTCTTTTTACTCTTGGGTGTCTTGCAAAAACATATTAGCACACTAATTTTTGTTGGTGTTATGCAACTCTTCACCTATTTTTAAAGGCACGAGCCATCAATGACTTAGATATAACCTTTTTTTTCATTTTAATTTCTTAAAACAATATGTTTGGAGTGTAGCATTACACGGAAGTGAAACGTGGGTGATAGGGGTTGTAGAAAAGAAGAGAATAGAAGCTTTTAAAATGTGGTGTTATAGGAAAATGTTAAAGATTAGGTGGGTGGACAAGATAAGTAATTTAGAGGTTCTTAGGCGAGTGGATGAAAACAGAAGAATATGGAAGCATCTTACCAAAAGAAGGGATTGGCTAGTGAGGCATGTATTAAGACATCCAGATATTGGGCTATCAATAATGGAGGGTAATATTGAGGGAGTAAATTGTAGAGGGAGGCAAAGATTAGAATATGTTAAGCAAATTACAAAAGATGTAGGGTGTTACAGGTATGTAGATATGAAACGACTTGCGCAAGATAGAACAGGTTGGAGAACTGCATGAAACCAGTCGAGAGATTGATGACAAAAAAAACCTTGTTATTTTTTGAAACCATATCATTGATACCATCACTAATATTTAATAAAACTATTCAAATATTTAAAGAGATACTTACACTAGATTAATTGTACTAGTTACTGCTACAGCATCACCGTTGGGTGCAAGGACGGCAATATTTGCGGTACCATGATCCGGGACTAAATCGTAGTTTGCACCGTAATACTTAAAATCTTGAGAAGTAAATGTATCAGATATATTATTTCTAATTTTCTTAATATATTCGGGATCTGAAAGTTCCTTCAAGAGCTGTAATAATAAAATTAATTAAAACTATGTTGAAATAGAACATCTTTCATTTTTAAACAGACAAAAAGACAATTGATTTAGTTACAGTAGCAGAATTCTTAAAATTTTGTTAAATTTATGCCTAGTTCTCTTTTGTAAATTAAAGAATAAAAAAATTTGGAAATTTTATTTCATCTACACTCAATTAAACATGTTTTTTTTGGTTTATTTAAATTTGAAGAAAGGTTCGTCCTCCCACCAAGTCAGGAGTGGGGGAGGAGGAGGAGGAGGAGGAGGTGGAGGAGGAGAATGAGGAGGAGGAGGAGGTGGAGGAGGAGAATGAGGAGGAGGAGGAGGAGAAACAGCCTCTGTAGATTATTTTCCAGGTAATATCCAGAGACCAGAAAATCACAGTGTATAATATATTCTTTTTTTGTATAAGCCTAATAAGGACTGCAATAGTTCACCAATACAGCAATTATCATCCATCATCAGCTTCATTTTTCTTCTCCATCGCTCCTTCATTCTTTCACTTTGAGCCAACCTTCTTTCTCTCGATCAAGTCTCTCTCTTTTGTTCCTCTAGGAAAGCACCAACCTTCAATTATTCTATTCTTTGAGAGATATCTTGATTTGTTATATTCAATCTTTCCATATTTTTTTTTAACTTCCACGAAGCAACCAAATTTCATCTTGCGGTTGTCTATCAAAGTAAACGTTTTGTTTGTATGCTGTTTGGGTCCATTCTGAACAGATGGGCGTAGAAATCTAGTCTTCTGTTTCTATTGTATTCGTGATTTTTTTGATGTGGCTGTAAATTTCTTCATTACTACAGGTATGAATAAAGTTTTCTTTCCTGTTTCCAAAGACTTTTCTGAGGATTTTCCTTTCCTCTACTTCCAATCTCTGTAGATCCCCCTTTCTGTGCAGGGTCAAACATTCTGCAGCGTATAGTGCTTTGGGTTGTGTAACTGACAAGTAATGTCTGAGTTTCATGTTCCAGGAGATAGACTTTTATACATTTTTTTTTAATCCCTAATATGTGTACGTTACAATCTGATCAATTTAAGAACAATAAGCAACCCCATGACCCAATGAGATGAAGATGATATGCATGACATGTAAATGAGGTGTAGTCTTGTACAGACTCAGGCCGACCATTCCTGAGAGAGTATGGTTAATTGAACCCTAACTATTTAAGTACACTGGTAACCACTGTCTAGTACTCAAATCCGTATAACAGTAACTACCTTTACTAGGATTTGAACTAGGAACCTTTGTCTCCAAAAATCAACTGGTGAACACCTGATTTGTGGCGACGACTTTACCTCTTGACCAACCCGATGGGTTACTTTTATTAATATATCTTTTTTACTTTCTCTTGCCTATTATATATTTTGAAATAGAGTTTTTACCGGATCTACAAGTTTTCAGACCCCCTGAACCCAAAAAACATGTTTTTAGCGACTGGTCTGTGTGTGTGTGTGTGTCTGTGTGAACAGAATATCTCAAGAACGGAACATCATACGAACTTGAAACTTAAGTTAGATACCACTACCAGACGCGACACAAACATTTTCATTAAAATCGGTCAACCGGAAGTAGTAGTTTATTCGTGTAATTTTTCACTTTTTTGTGATTTTCTAAAAAACTGGTCTACAATTTTTTTTAAAATCGCCTGGTTTACTAAATTTTTTATGCTTTACAAGATAGGGTAGGCGCCATGTTTGCTGAAATTCTTGGTGAGCCTGTTTTCAGTAACAACGTTGTTTTTTTTCAGATTACAGCTTTAATATGCATTTTAGCGCAAAAATTTTTGTACCAAAAGTTTTAGAGAATTTAAATTTCTACAACTTTTATTTCAAACATTTTTTTGTATAACGCTTAGTTTAGCAGTAATTTTAGCTTTTCTGTTTTTTTTTTCACGAAAACGTGTGAAAAATCGATTTTTTAAAGATTTTGGCCTTAGTATGCATTTTACGAAAAAAGTGTAGGCCTACATAATAAAATTTATAGCAAATTAAAAGATCTAAACTTTCATTTACAGCTTTTTTCTCTATAGAGCCTAGTTTAGCGTGAAAGTGTGATTTTCCGTATTTTTAAGTCAAACTGAGGTTGGTTTTAATTTTGCGTCTTTCACTCATGATTAAAATTAGGTTATGTTTATTGAGGTTACTTTTTTGTTTATTTCTAATGTTTTATTACTAATGTTAGGTTTATTGTTAATTATTTGCATTGGTAAGAGAAAGTTGTTTGAGTGTTTCACACCAAATGTTTTATAATATACAGTATTTTTATACTATTGATTATTGTTAAATATTTTGGACTGAAACTTACATACATTCTCGTGACAAAAGATAAATATATAAAGGGGATACTTACACCCGTCATATCAACAAATTTTGGATCACCAAATTCAGTACGCCGTCCATAAGCATGCTTAAAAGTCTCTGTAATCCTCTGGAAATCTGTTACATCAGTAAACGGAACTTTTGCACCATCACTGTTACGAGAAGCAGGAATAAATCCGTCAAGAACTTGTAACATGAATGCTAATAATGCTCCTGATCCAGGTGGTGGCATTGTGTATATTGTTAAATTACCACTGAGGGGTGCTACGATTGGATCTGTCCATCGTACACTAAAAACAACAAAAGAAAAGAAAATAATCGATAACAAAAATACAATTAAAAACTTAATCTTAATTTTAATATATAAAAAATTACAAACTTAACCCACTAATACTTAATTTTTTATAATTTATTAATGACTAGTAGACCTGTACTTGCTTCGTTTCGTCAACTAAAATTGTTGTACTACAATAAAAGTGGAAGTAAATAAATAGCGGACCTCCCCCTCAGCTTCGCACGGGTGATAAAAACTATAAAAAAATTTATTAAATAACTTTGTCTCTGCTGAAAATAGTATTTTTCCCAATTGAAAGCACCATAAAATTTTCGTCGGTTAAAATGCCAAAAATTTATAATACCTCCTTATACACAACATTCTTTCTCTTGTCTCCAGTCGTTATTAAAATGAAATTGATCTCGAGAATCACCAGTTCTTGACAGATCGACATTTAACTGTCCATGTGAAAAACATTCTTTGCGCAAATCTAACCCGATGAATTTAATGTTTGCCTTTGAGATTTATTAATTATTACAGCAAAAGATAGCTTAATAGGGAACTGAACTCTTAAATGAAAAGAGCATGGTCCCTGGAGACAAATGAACGCAATGGCATAATGGCAGGGAGTGGTTTTCCATTCAGGTTTATAATAAAAATTATTTTTCAACTTGAAAAAGTAAACGCTGACGTATAGTTTGAAACTACAATAATTACGGTTAGAAACTGTAATTCTTTAGTTTTCTGGATCAAGAAATTTACTAGTGAAGGTTGCAGAAACTGTAATTCTTTAGTTTTCTGGATCAAGAAATTTACTGGTGAAGGTTGCAGAAACTGTAATTCTTTAGTTTTCTGGATCAAGAAATTTACTGGTGAAGGTTGCAATTCGATAACTTTAATGGTTATGGAGATACCTACCTAATTTTTTTGATTTGCAGGTATGATTTTCCCAGAAAAACAAATACAGTAGACTCTCAAAAATCCGGATCGCGCTAGTCCGGACTCCGGATAATCCGGACGATGATTTTTTTTTTACTTTATTTTCTGAAAATTTACAACTTTTAAATTAACAACCAATAAAAAGTTTTCATGGGATTGGCCCGAAGAACGGATCATGCGATTAGCACTATAATTTGTGTGTATGTACTTTTTAGTAATAATTGCGTATATAAAATGTATGTAAATGACATTTTTTGTCATTTAGGGCCCACAGTAGTTTGCGTCGTCGGGAGCTCTGTGTTTCAGTAAAATCTATGTTTATGATTTTACGAGGCATTTTATTTAATCCCAGAAACGTACTTTACTAAGCACAGTACCGTGCTACAGTACATTTAGATTTTATTTAGTTGATCGTGTAATTACTCTATTTGAGACATATGACATTCATTGTTACATGTTTGAAATCCGTAACTTACAAATCTTACAAAGAGTGCAATCGAATCTTATTACGGTACAGTAGCGTTAAGTTTAGTCAATGTTTGTGCTTCGTATATTGAATAATTACAGTACCAGTAGCCTACTGTAATTTATTAGGTCTACAGTGTTTTAAAGTTTTTTCAGAAGCTCACTCTTATATTAGCAGATAAAAATCGGTCCAGTACAACTCCAGGAATAGTTCTCTCAACAAAAAATTTTACCATTTTATTTAGTAGTATAAATGATTATCATTATCCTTTCTATTTCTCTTTCAAGTTTCTTTGGTTGGGTTCAACACAACTCCCCTCCAAATTTGAACCAACTTCAATATCATGGGCGGATTTAGGTCTTGATATCTGGAGGTGCGAGCTCACTGGCATGGGCGGATTTATGGGGGTGCTAGGGGGTGTTTGTCTTATCATCCCAAAAATCTGGGGGTGCGGCGCACCCCCTAGCACCCCTGTAAATCCGCTGATGCTCAATATTGATCCATGATCCATTTATTACTGTTATTATTCACCTCTCAAAATCTTGTTGTTTAGGTCATCAGCCGAAAGGCTGGTATGAAACGTAAGAGGAATTACTATGTAAAACAAAAAGTGAGGTGGTTTACCATGCCTTCCTCACTGAGTGAAAAAGTATGCTTATCAGCATTCCAGGCCCTCTGAAAAGCATCTACTTTCCACTCTGCTTCCACACCTTCACTTCATTCACCAATGGGTCTGGCTGTATAATGAAATTCATTACTCCTAGAGGAGATAACTCTGACTAATGTCTTTCACACCACTACTATTCTTTTTCGGTTTTTTCCTTTTCTGTTCTTAAATGCTTCAGTCATGTGGCTGACCATGTAATAATACACAGAACTATTTTTTGTAATGTTGTAATGTATATGCATATTAGGGCAAAGGCATATATAAAAAGTTTTAGGAAATTAAAAGACAGACGACTTTTATTTTTATTTTTTTTTACAATGCTAACTTTTATGTCCTACATAGGTTGATTTTCATTTGGCGTCATTTACTCATGATTAAAATGAGGTTGTTTTTTAATTTCACATTGTTTACTAGTGATTAAACATAAATTGTATTTTCAGTATTTACATTGGCAAGAGAAAGTTGTACGAGTGTTTCATTCCAGATTTTGAAATTTGTGCACTCTGATGATGTATCCACCAAAACATGTCAGAAAAAATAAAATTATGTAAATGGCATAGCTGCTGGTAACAGGTCAGTAAAAAAAATTAAAGTATTTTTATAATACACTAGAATTAAATCCTTTACTTTCTTAAAATAAACTTACTTATAATCAGCCATGTCTTGTTTAGTTATAATTCCTCCATTTTCTCTGATATCTTCAACAAAAGCGTCTGTTAATGACCCTTTGTACAGTTCATCAGCCATTATAGGACTCTGAGCAATTATTCTAAAAGTTTCTGCCAACTTTGGTAACTTAATTGTATCATTCTGTTTTGGAATTGTTCCGTCAGCCTTTATCAACATTTTACTGAAAATTAATTAAATTAATAATAATTTATTATTTTTAAACAAAAAACAATTCTTATAACACTATGTTTGGAGTGTAGCATTATACGGGAGTGAAACATGGGTGTTAGGGGCTGTAGAAAGGAAGAGGGTAGAAACTTTTGAAATGTGGTTTTATAGGAAAATGTTAAAGATTAGGTGGGTGGACAAGATAAGTAATTTAGAGGTTCTTAGGCGAGTGAATGAAAAAAGAAGTGTATGGAAGCATCTTACCAGAAGAAGGGATAGGCCAGTGAGGCATATCTTAAGACATCCAGGTATTGGTCTATCAATAATGAAGGGTAATATTGAGGGAGTGAATTGTAGAGGGAGGCAAAGGTTAGAATACGAGGGCTGTTCAAAAAGTATCGAACTATTGTTAATTAAAAGTGCATTTATTGTACTAGAGCTACAAACTTCTAATCCCCTTCAAAGTAGTCTCCTTGTTGATTCACACACTTCTCCCAGCGCTTCTGCCACTGTTCAAAACATTTCTGGAATGCTGTTAAGCTCGGCTGTCATATTCTGTTTAATATCTTCTCTTTCTTGAAATCGAGTTTCTTTCAGGGGCATTTTCAGCTTAGGAAATAGCCAGAAGTCGCAGGGAGCCATGTCGGGGAAGTACGGAGCTTGGTGAACCAGAGGAGTGTTGTTTTTAGCGAGAAAACTCTGAATTAGATGTGCAGAGTGGGTAGGTGCATTGTGGTGATGGAGCTGCCAAGTTTTTGTTGCCCACAGATTTGGTCGTTTGCGCCGCACAGCATCATGTAGGCGATGAAGAACCTCAAGATAGTATTCTTTTGGTCCTCGGTGACTAAAGTTCGCACTTGTTCAATAACATTCTCATTACGGCCGATCGATAGCCTGCCTGAATGCAATTCACTTTCCACTGACGTTTAACAATTTTTGAATCGATTGTACCACTTTTTTATTCGAGTACAGCTCATGGCAAACTCCCTAAAAGCCTGTTGAATCTTGCGAATTGTTTCCATTTGCGAATCACCAAGCTTCTGGCAAAATTTAATGCAGTAACACTGCTCAAGTTTTTCTGTCATTTTATAACTTGATAAAAATCGCCGAGCACAACAGAGAGGTCTACACTTCTAGGCTGACTGCCGGCGACGAAAGCTTTGTCATGACACGAAACAGTGCATGCGTGCGCATGACAGTCCCCTCCACATCAACACTAAGCTTGGCTGCCAGCGCTTCATTCGTTTCAGTAGGAGGACAGAAGGTCCGATACTTTTTAAACAGCCCTCGTATATAAATCAAATTACAAAAGATGTAGGGTGTTACAGGTATGTAGATATGAAACAACTTGCACAAGATAGAACAGCTTAGAGAACTGCATCAAACCAGTCGAGAAAACTGATGACAAAAAAAAAGAGTGATACCAGGGAGTATTACTCATTCATTAATCATTGTATTAATCGTGATTATTACACACAACATATCTACACATTGTTCTATGAGAATCAAGTTTGCCTTGAGAGTGCTTTCTTCTTATACAAGTGGTGAGTTCCTCAGAGTGCGCTGACCATTTTCCTCGTCTGCTGTCTTTTGTTATATTATCTCCCTAAAATACTTCAATCAATCACTAGCTTCAAGGTACTTAAAGCATGCATTAGAATTAAATAAATAAATATTAAAAATTCACAATTTCTAACTATTACCTTAATGTTTCACTAATTCTTATATCGTTTTCAAATTCAACTAATTTATTAGCCAAGTGTTCATTGACTGGTACACCTTGCTCACACAATTTGATGGTGGGATCAAATAACTCATGCCACTGAATATTTCCACTCTTGTATTTTTCAAAGGCAGCTTGGTATCCCTTTAATTCACCAGGAACACCAACAGATCTCGCTCCTTTAACATAAATATTTATTGTTAACAATTATTTAATAACAACTTATAAAATTCTCTTCACATCTTATTAAAAAATACTAAACATTTAATTTTCATTTCATCTGCTAATACAAGGGCTTTGCCCATAATAGGCAGGTGGAGTGTTAATATATTTGCACTCGATCTGTTAGTTCCAGGGCTACAAAAAAATAGTTTGTTTCTTATCACATGGTCAGCCAATTAAATGACTGAACTATTCAAAAACAGAAGAGGTAGAGGTGTAAAGTACACAAGTCAGTGTTATCTCCTCTAAGAATAATGAATTTCATTGTACAGCTGGACCCTGTGGTTAATGAAGTGAAGGGGTCATTTGCAAGGTGGAAAGTTGATGTTTTTCAGAGAGTCTGGCATGCTGATAAGCATACTTTTCCACTCAGTGGAAGGCATTGGTAAACCACATCATTCCTTGTTTTACTTAGTAAAGCTTGTAGAGGTTGAACCAACCTTTCGGCTGATGGCCTAAACAACATTGTATGACAGTAACACTTTACAACCAATTGTATATTTTAAAGAATTTGATTCATAGTTTTACTTAACTATAGTCTATGGATTCAAACCAGTCGTTATGTTGTTGACCTAAATGACAATTTATAAAAATTAAAAGAAAAAATTGTGACAGCTTTTACTACTGTACAGCCATTACGTAGTTAAAAATTATGTCTATAATCAAACAATCCAGACTATCATTCTTATTTAAAGAACTGTATTATTATCTCATAAGAAAAATTGTGAAATTTTTTTCAGTAATAAATAACAATAATGTATTACAATAAAATTGTTTCGTTTTATACAGAATTTTTTTCTTGTAGTTAAAACTTTTTATTATCTTTTATTTTGTTTGTGGAAATTTTAATTGCCATCTATAATTTTCCTGTGTCTGTCTCTCACATCCAGAAGTCAGAAACTACAAGAGGATAGCAACAAACGGTTTTCGAATTCTTAATCTACCCAAAAAGTTAATGGGCCTGGATTGGGTTTGAAGTTCTGGTTTCAACCGAAAGTGGCCCAAATTAGGAAGTAAAGAAATCAAAGTAGGAATTTGAAAACAAAAATAGTGTCATTTGATTCCTTTTAAAAAGTAGATACAGAAATCATTGGGTTTGAAGTTCTGATTTCAATCAGAAGTTGCCCAAAACAAAACATCTCTAGAAATCAATTTGACTTATCAGGCTGACTTCTTTTCTTAAAGAAAAAATCTGGTGTGAAACACTCACACAACTTTCTCTTGCCTATGCAAATAATTAATAATAAACCTAACATTATTAATAAAATATTAGAAATAAACAAAAACTAACCTCAAAAACATAACCTTATTTTAATCATGAGTGAATGACGCAAAATTAAAATCGAACTCAATTTGTCTTAAAAAAACGGAAAATCACACTTTCACGCTAAACTAGGCTCTGTAGAGAAAAATTCTCTAAATAAAAGTTGTAGATCTCTTAATTTTCTATAAATTTTATTATATACACTTTTGCCGTAAAGTGCATACTAAGGCCGAAATCTTAAAAAAATCGATTTTTCACATGTTTTCGTGAGAAAAAACAGAAAATCGCTAATTACCGCTAAACTAAGCGTTATACAAAAAAATGCTTGAAATAAAAGTTGTAGGCCCTAGGTTTTTAAATTCTCTACAACTTTTATTATATTTATTTTTGCTCTAAAATTAATATTAAAGCCGTAATCTAAAAAAAAACACTTTTTTACGTAAAAACACCCTCACCAAGAATTTCAGCAAACATGGCGCCTACCCTATCTTTTAGAGAATAAAAAATTGAGGAAATGAGGCGATTTTAAAAAAATCGTAGGACCAGTTTTTGAGAAAATCGCAAAAAAGTGAAAAATTATACGAATAAACTACTGCTTCCGGTTGACCGTTTTTGATGAAAATGTTCGTGTCGGGTCCGGTAGTGGTATGTAACTTAAGTTTCAAGTTCGTACGATGTTCCGTTCTTGAGATATTTTGTATACACACACACACGCACGCACGCACGCACGAACGCACGCATTCACACAGACACACACACAAACACACACACACACACATACACACACGCGCGCACACACACACACACACACACACACACACACACACACACACACACACACACACACACACAGACAAATTGTTAAAAACATGTTTTTTGGGTTCAGGGGGTCTGAAAACGTATAGATCCGGTGAAAACTCGATTTCTTAAAATCGACATGAAAACAATACTTTCCTTCCTATATATTCATATAGGCAAGAGAAAGTAAAAATTGACATCAGCCATGAGAGGCATTGTCTCATTAAAGGAATTTTTAACTGCTGCCTTATATTGAATCTTTAAAATAATATTTAGTACACCTCTTAATGTTTTCAGCCTAGAGATATCAGATGAACTAATGTCCCATAGCTGAGCGAGTGAGAGGGAGATATGTGGCATAACTACGCATGCGCTCTAAGGTCTTTACCGCTATAATCCAAATCTGAAAACATACTACAGTCGTAATGTTGCTTGTTAGTTTACTATGTGCATAAACGCTTGCTCACAACAATGAGTAAAATTTATACAATGTTATTGGAATGGCGCATATGGCTTGTGCGAGTGAGAGCGTGATACATTCTCTCACTCCCACGGCTAGGGGACTTTAGTTCGTCTGAATACTGTACATATGGTTTGCTATCAGCTGATTTCCTATACAAAGTCAGTTATTGAGGTCACCACCATGTCTGAATTTCAGTGACGTTATTTATAGTGCAACTAAAATAATTACCCCTTACCAATTTCAAAAAAGCACTCCTAAAAGTTTGAAATCAATCCATTCCTTAAACCAATTATTTACTAAGTTTCGAACTAGTTAGATGGCTGAAACTCAGTGGAAATGTTACACATAGTTATGCTAAAAAAATTACACCTCAACAATTTCAAAACTTATGAAGGGGGTTGAAATGGGTGTTAACCCTTAAATCAATATTTTATTTTTACTCAATTCCAGACGAATTATGTAGCTGGAACTCGGTGGAGGTGTTACCGATACAGTACCATAAAAATTATTTCTTAACAATTTCCTAAATGTACTGTAAGGGGTTGAAAAGGGTATTCAACTCTTAAACCTGTAAATTTTTATAAATTTCAAACTAATCGATCTATTATTATGTTAAAAAATTTTCAAAATCAGAAAATTTAATTTTTGATTTATTCATAACCCTAATTTAAAATAACTGAAATAAAACAAAATTATTCCCGGGTGGAGTTGGAACGGGGAGCTAGTATATTGTTAGAGACAGGATCCCTTGACCACTCCAAGCGAATGACTGGTCATCTCTATATTTGAGTTCTATTCAGTAGCATAACTTTCACAACCCCAATTAACAAAAAAAATTTACAAGTCATATAATTCACGCATTACCCATAACAGGCAGGTGGTAGAGTGTTAAATTATTTTCACTCAATCTGCTAATTCGAGGACAACAAAAATAGTTCTGTTTCTTATCATGTGGTCAGGCAATTGTATGACTGAAGCATATAAGAACAGAAGAGGTAGAGGTGTAAAAGACACTAGTCAGAGCTATCTCCTCTGAAAGTAATCAATTTTATTATACAGCCAGACCCTGTGGTGAATGAAGTGAAGGTTTCATTTGCAGGATGAAAAGTAGATGCTTTTTGAAGGGCATAGTATGCTGATAAGCATACTTTTCCAGTCAGTGAGGAAGGCATTAGTAAGACACCTTACTCCTCGTTTTATTTAATAAAGCTTCTAGAGGTTCAAACCAGCCTTTCAGCTGAACAACATAATAATTTACACTATTTTATATAGCAATGGAAGTTTATTTATTCAACAAGAAGAAGCATGGAAAGGGTAACAAGAAAAATCAAAACAGAATATGAAATGAATCTAGAAAAAATTGAGAAATCTGAGCGTAGAGTAAAAGGTTTGAATGTGTTTTGCATTAAAAATAAATAAATAATATTTTTGGCCTCCGGGCCAGCCCAGTCAGTCAGCTGGTAGAAAGTCGCTATTATTTGTTAAGTAACACCGGTTGGGCAAGCGACTTTGTATGGTGACCAGCTGACAGCCATCCATGAACAAACTCTACTGAGAGTCCCTGTTCAAACTCATGCCACTTCAAAAATACAGCGAAAAGCAGCTATCAAATTTGGTAGTTATCAATCATGTACAGTTCCCAACAACAAATAAAAGCTAAAAAAAAAAAAAAAAAAATAATATTTTAAATATTTTACCGAATTGTGAAGCCCATTTACTTCCATGGAACATGTTTTCATCTGCAGCAGCTGGTGCTGTTTCTCTAGCAATTAATGCTTTTGAAGTTTTCGTTTTCCTATCATAAATGGTCATTAGGAATCCACCTCCTACTCCCATATTTTGCATGCAGCATACACCATCGCATAAGGCAGTTGCGATTGCTGCCTCAACAGCATTGCCATTTTTCCTTAATATATTTCTGAAAATAAAATAATTTGATTAACAAAAATAATATCAAATTTCACACAATTCTGTTACATTTTAATTATTTTTTGTATTGTCCTATAAAGAATGCACTGGTTACGTACAATTATTTTTTAAGCTGTCGTTTGTTCGCATGGTACGCCTTCATCCTCTCGCTAACCTTCTTCCTTTGTTCTTGCGTCCATGTCCTCTGCCTTGTTTCTGCAGTCGGTAAATTCCCAAAATCTTTTATTTTCCTTCTAAAGGCAGTTCCATCTGTTACATCGTTACGTGAAGCGTTTATGGTGTTTAGGTTTGTTTCAATTTCTTTGATCCATCTATCTTTGGTTTTAAAACCTTCTTGATATGTGATCATTTTGTACATTTCGTTATTTTTGTTTTGGAATCTCATCATGTGACCGTAATATTGTAGTCGACGTTTTATGAGCTTATCGACATTTTAATTTACTAATAAAAATTTAAAATATTATTGTGTGAGTTAATTGCTTGCTTACTTAATTATTGCACATCACAAAATTTCTAGTAATATTAGGCCTGTAGAAAAAGTGTTTCTGGTTTAAATACCACCACTACAGATTTTCATTTTGACCCAATAATGCGGTGTCATGAGGTGACAAAATAAGGTGCTCATTGTAGGGGCAGTTCCAGGGCTGATTTTCAGGGGGGGCTATCTTGTTTTTATGTAGCTCTTACTACATAATTTGTAATACATAGTTTGTAATTGAGTCATTGAAAAGTCCTCTTTTATGGTGTATTGCTGTAACCACAATTTTAATTCATAGAGAAATTTTCAAGGTGCTGACTGGATGCGAGTGGCTTTTGACTACAGACACTGATTGTTATCTTAATACTATTTAAAAATAGATACTTTCTGTTTGACTCATTTTTATACAAAAATAATTATTGTTAATTGATAGGTACGAGTATTTGGATTCAGTTTTGTTAGAAATAATAGCGTATAGAAAATATTAAACTAAGTTTTCCTAGTATTTCGGGGGAAGGGGCATGGCCCCCTGGCCCCTTCCCTGAAACCGCCTCTGACTCATTGTCAGTTGGGCAAGATTCATTTCTGAACTATCCCAGGGCTAAAACACAATTTTTTAGTAAAATCGTTTTTCTTGCAATGTGGTTGATGAAATAACGTGAAAATTTACATGTAGGTAATTGCTCTGATTACCTAAACTAGATAATTATCAATTTTACATCAGTATACTAGTTAGGGATATTTATTTTCATGAAATTCTATTTTTACCCGTAACAGACAGGTGGAGTATTAAATTATTTGCACTCAATCTGTTAGTTCCAGGGCTACAAAAATAGTTCTTTTTCTTATCACATGATCAGCCAATTAAATGTTTGAATCATTTAAGTACAGAAGAGGTAGAAGTGTAAAATACTCTAATCAGAATTAACTTATCTCCTCTGGAAGTAATGAATTTCATTATACAGCCAGACTCTGTGGTGAATGAAGTGAAAGTGTCATTTGCAGGGTGGAAAGTAGATGCTTTTCATAGGACCTGGCATGGTGAAAAGCATATTTTTCAATTCAGTAAGGAAGTCAATGGTAAACAACTCTACTCCACATTTTACTTAGTAAAACATCTAGGTTCAAATCAGTCTTTTGGCTGATGACCTAAACAACAACAAACTTCTATATTGTTTTCATGGCAAGAAGAACATTTGACTGGAGGGCCAATTGGGATACCATGCATCTCCACCACATTCTAAATTTTGTCATAAATCAATTGCCCTCCTGACTGAGAATATTTCTGATGTTCAAAATAAGAAACCCAAGGTAATTCACTCAAAGTGGCCATCAAATAAGGCAGCTGAGTGATTTTGCACAAGTTTGCACAACTGTCAATAATTTTTTTCCATCCAGGGGAAGAGGAGGAAGAGAAGGAGAAGGAGAGGAGGAGGAGGAGAAGGCGAAGGTGAAGGAGGAGAAGAAGGGGTGTAGGAGGAGGAGCAGGAGGTGGAGGAGGAAGAGAAGGAGGAGGAGAAGAAGGAGGAGGAGCAGAGCAGCAGCAGCAGATGGAGGAGGAGGATTTGGTTCAGCAACAGACTAATTAAAGTAAACCTACAAAATCTTCAAAAGATAAAAATTCTTTGCATTTGGAGTTTCTTTTCTGGAGTCCCTCAAATTATTGTTGTTGGGAGGTTGTTACTTAAATAATTTTACACAGTCTCTAGAAAACAAAATTTTACATTTTAAACATGTTGGGAAGTCAGTGAATATTTAATCATGTACAGTCCATTCGAAATAGCGAGATAGTATTATTTAAATGGTATAAAGAACAGAGGAAATTTTATAATGTGCTCATGCGTCAGTGCTACCACTTATAATAATAAAAATACCACTAAGAATAATTAAAAGGGAAATTTTACTTTCGAAAAGGGACTTTTTATTTAGAAAAGTTACCACCATTCAGAGACTTACTATTATTTGTATTTTTTGGGCTTGAATTCCATTCAGGCATGGCATATTTTCATACGTTACAAAAAATTCATTTCATCCTTCAATGTCTGCATTAACAGTAATTGCAGAACAGTCGGACATTAATCAAAAAAAAAAAAAAATTATGACTTGATTTTTTTTACATTTGAAATACATTGTATTATTCGAATGGACTGTACAAACAATTAAAAGGTTACTTTTTATTTTATTAATTTTTTTTTTTTTGGTTTAAAGTCCGACTTCTGCAATTACTGCTAATGCAGACGGTGAAGGATGAAATGATTTTTGTAACGTATGAAAATATGCCGTACCTGAATGGGATTCGAACCCAAGACCGCATGATGAGAGGCGAGCACGTTACCAACTACGCCAATGCGGTCAGCAAATTATTAATTTTTTAATCCCTAATGTATGCATATTGGAATATGTTCAATTTCAGAACAATAGGCAATAGCATGAGATGAGGATGATGTGTATGAAGTGTAAATGAGCAATAATTAAGCTGTTAACAGTAATTAAGCTGTTTTTAATTAAGCTGTCTCGTACAGAACAGACTCAGGTCGACCATTCATGAGAGAGTATGGTTAATTGAACTCAACCATCAAAGTACACCGGTAATCACTGACTAGTAATCAAATTCATATAAAAGTATCTCCTTTACTGGGATTTGAACCAGGAACCTTGTATCCAAAAATCAGCTGTTAAACAGCTGACTCGCAGCAATGAATTTACTACTAGACTAATCCGATGGGTTAAAAGTTAACTTGAAAAGATAAATATATTTTTTATTTATTAAATTTATTTGTGTTAATACTTTTAACAGCTGGGATGAGTGCAATACATGATAAAATTAAGAACATGATAAAGTACATAATAAGTTAAGAACTTAAGTACTGCAATTTAAAAATTTTATAATCAAGTTAAATGAAAAATGCAATTGCACCGAAAACCACTTCATTATCTTAACTCTTAAGGTGTACTACTTCAGATATTATGTAATTGTACTTTGTGTCTTTTGTTTTTTTTTTTTTTTTTTTTTTTTTTCAGTCGGACGTTAAACCAAAAAAATAAAAAAAAATAAAAAAATTTTGTTTTAGATAACGCAATGCAAAACCATTAACATTATGATTTATTTGGGTTGTTTTTTCATCCGCAGTTCTTGACATTTTTATTCAAATATTTAAATTTTAATTTATTAATAAATCATCCTGCAGCTTTAAATCCTATTGTAAAAATATTTAATTTTTCACTGACTTGTTATAGTTGCTGTATTATATTTTGTTCTTTACCCTTATCTATATTATAAATAAGATATATTATAAAGAAAAGCGTGTTTTTTGAGTTTTTTTAGCGTGTTTGATGCTAATTTTCAAATCTACTGCATGTTTGTATTTATATTCACTGCAAAATTTTATTTAAAAATTTTCAAAAATGATAACCCTAAGGGCCCTAATGAAGATTTTCATAAATATGTATGTATGTATGTGTGTGTGTGTGTGTGTGTAAAGATTTTCATAAATATGTATGTGTGTGTGTGCGCGCGCGCGCGTGTGTGTACATGTGAGTACGTATTGCTGTTGAAGTAGAAGAAGGGGTTTGATATTGGCGAGAGACATATGTGGGGGAAATTATCAAAATGTTGGTTTGTGTGTGTGTGTGTGCGCCCGCGTGTGTGTACGTACTATTGTTGAAGTACAGTACATAGGTATAAAGACTAGCAAGAGACATACGTGAAGAAATTTATCAAAACGTGTGTACACTGGAATATACAGTCGACTAGCTGCTACACAATTCCTGTAACATATTTATTAAAAAAAAAAATTGGTTACACATGTTTAATAAAATACACAATTTAATAAAAAAAAAATACATACGCTCCGATTTCTGCGCAAGGTCCTCCGTTACTGACAACAGCTGCTTTTTCATATTTTCCAAGTTTCGATGGAGATGGTCCTAAAGGAGAATCTACATCTGGAGGGTCAAGAGATTTCTCATAATTATCGCTGACTTTATCATTCGACTTAAATGCAAAATAAAAACCAAGACCTCCAAGAACTACAATAACTGCTGCTACAAGAAGTATGCATAATCGTTTTCCTGAAAAACTAAAGAAAAAAAAATTGTCAATTAACTTAATAATATACTATTTTTATTGAATACTTAGATTTAATTTAATCTAAAGTCACTTCAACATAAGCTTGGTTGTTGGCAACCATGTTAGCTAAAGGAAAAAATGATTAAATAAAATTATTTAAATAAAATGATTAAATAAGGAATATGATTCAATATGTTAAAAATTTTCAGAACCCAGTTGGAAACTGAACCGCCACAAAGAGCTTTTAATTTATCAAAGCTAACCAGTAGATGTCAAACTTTTGTATTTTAAGCCTCCTTTTTTGCCTTGAATTTTTTGTCTCCAGTGAGGGTGAAAAAGAAAGAGGAGGAGAAGGAGAAAAATGATGATGACGATGATGTTGATGATAAAATATTGTACTTTAATTGAAAAAAAAATTTGAAAAAACCTTCTTGCTTACTTGATTTACCTACTTATTGCACCCTCATGGGCATTGCAGCCCATAGAAAACAGCTATGCTAAACTATTTTACTAAAATTATACTAGATATACTATAATTAAAGTGATGGACTTAAAGTTGTACTTCAATAAGAATGTCAAGAAAGTTACGTTGAAGGCTCAAAGAAATCTTGGCTTGGTGAAATGGATCAGTCGAAATTTTAAAAACCCTGAAAGTATCGTTATACTTTATCAAGTTAATGTCTGCCCCATTTTAGAATACTGTTCTGTGGTTTAGGGCAACGGATAGGATTACCACTACCAGCCTTATTGAAAGCGTTCAAAAAAATTTCTTAAGATACTTAGTGTACAGAAAATTTTCTGACATAGACAGTTATGAGGGTTTGAGAGGGTGCAATTTCCACATTTCACCCTCTGAAATTGCACCCTCTGAGTAAGCGTCGTGGATTGGTAGCGGTGTTGTACCACTACAAGATCCTGCATGGATATGTTGATGGCGATATTTCTAGACTGGGTCTAAAGGTTCCCCATGCAGGAATGAGGAGATATAGATTGTTTGTTGCATCTAACGAGATTAAAGATGCCTCACCTCTGGCCTGTTGTGTTGGTATTGCAAATGATTTTGGAAACAAAGTAGACTTTTTTAACTTGAAAATTGACATTTTTAAGGTGCAATTACTGGGGAGTGTGATTTGACGTAACTGACTGTGACAGTATGTTGATATAATTTATGTTTTTATGTTCAAGACCTTTGTACCTGCGTGTTATGTATGTCTATGTTCATGTCTTCGTGTCTTCAGATGTTCTTCATGCATAAGTATGTTGATATATGGTTTGGTAAATTTAGAAATGGTAAAAATAAATAGAAGTGGTGAAATATAATATATAATGATTAAATATAGCAAGTATATTAAGGCTGTTTGCCGTTCTACTTGCTGTCGGACTTCCGTACCTGGCTGCACACTGTTCTGTGGGAGGAGACGGCAGGTGTAGGGGAGTGTGGGAGCCCTGACAAAAAATTATAGTAATAATTATACTAAATATACTATTACTAATTATACTAGAAAATTTTCTTTTTTTTTAAATCCCTAACGTATGTACGTTGCAATCTGTTCAATTTAAGAACAATAAGCAACCCTATCACCCAATGAGATGAGGATGATGTGCATGACGTGTAGTCTTGTACAGATTCAGGCCAACCATCCTGAGAGAGTATGGTTAATTGGACCCCAAACATCAAAGTACACTGGTAACCACTGTCTAGTATTCAAGTCCGTACAAAAGTAACTCATGTTTACTCCTTTACTAGGGTTTGAACCAGGAAACTTTGTCTCTGAAAATTAGCTGTTAAACAGCTGATTTACGATGATGACTTTACCACTAGACCAACCCAATGGGTTAAAAAAAACAATTAGGACTTCAAAAGTGTATCAAAATCTACCCAAGGTTTTGATCTATTCAAGAAGGCAGTGAAATTAATAAAAAAAATTTTAAGTTACTAACCCTGACCAAAAGGTTGTTGCTGCATTAAAAGGGACAAGATTTCAGTCTGTGGAATATGTAAAAGAGAAAGCGGCACGTATCCTGAAGGAGCTGACAGATGACTTCCAGCACTGTTTCCAACAATGTAAAATTCGCATGGAGCTTTGTAGGGATAGAGAAGGGGTGTATATTGAAGGTGACAATAAGTGATTATGTATAAAATAAAAATAAAAACTTTTTACGTCAGTCTCGTTATTTAATAGCCACACCTCGTATAAATAAACTAAACTAACTTCTATTTTTTAAAGGTTTTTTTAGTTATTATTTCATTAAGGATCAAGAATAATAAATTTTATTTTTATTTTTTTCTTTAGCTCTGAATGGTAGGTAAAGTAGTCTTTAATAGAAAAATTCATGACTGAAATGACCTTACAAGAAATTGTTTTTATTACTTGTCTTTATGTAGTAGCTTTTCATGGTAAGTAATTTACCTTTATGATTTTATAAGAAAAAGTAATTTTAAAAATGAATTGTACTAAAAAGTGTAATGAACTTCTTTTATGATTTCTTTTATACAAACTATTATTTAATTCAGTCCCACTTCCTCTAATTGCTTGTAATAATTTTTAATGGTTGAAGTTACTGAATATAATAAAATTTGCACAAACTGACTGTGGCAGTTTCAAGGTCACAGGTTACTTGGTGTTGAAACCACGAATTTTTGTTAATATTGACTGTAATTTGATTTAATATTATGTTAAATTTTTTTATCTATTTTAAGAATATAAAAAGACAGCTTTGGTATAAAATGATGAGACAACGTATTTGAATTGTTAAAAAATACAACCTAATTTTAAGCTTTAAGCACTTTTGAAGCTCAGAAACTTATGATTAATATAAAAACTCACATGACATTCTCTTGCCAAAGTAAATAATGAATAATATAATCTAAGTTTAATCGTGACTAAATAATGTTGTTTACGTCGTAAGCCAAAAGGCTGGTTTGAACCTGTAGAAGTTTTATGAAGTAAAACGAGGAGTGAGGTGGTTTACCTTGCGTTCCTCACTGAGTGGAAAAGTACGCTTATCAGGATGCTGGGCCCTCTGAAAAGCACATATTTTCCACTCTGCAAATGACACCTTCACTTCATTCACCACAGGGTCTGGCTGCATAATGAAATTCATTACTTTCAGAGGAGATAATTCTGATTAGTGTCTTTCACACCTCTACCTCTTCTGTTTTTCTAAAGATTCAGTTATTAATTGGCTGACTATGTGATAAGAAACCAAACTATTTATTTTAGCCCTGCAACTAACACATTGACTAAATAATTTGACACTCCACCTGTCTGTTATGGGCAAATAATGTAATATGAAAAACGAACCTAATTTTAATCATTAGTGAACGGTGCAAAATTAAAATCAACCTCTGTAAAACTTAAAATTATAAAAAATCACTAATTGACTCGAAACTCAGCTATGTAGAAAACAATTCTTGAATTAAAAGTTGGAGGTTTTTTAATTCCCTAAAACTTTGTTTAACCACTAAAGAATAATAATGCATAATAAGGCTGCAATCTTAACAAGTCCCATTTTTTACCAATTTTTATGAGCAAAATACAGTTCAGAAGATATTGTGCTTACCCTCTTTTGTAGAGCACACATAATGTAGTAAATGAGCCAATTTAAAAAAGTCATCTACAATGAACGAATGCTGAGAATGTGGTCTGCAAAAAGAGCTTCCAGAAATGTTTAAAGTCAGCTCTGGTGAAAGAAAAAATTATCACAAGAGCATAGACCCCTCCCCAAGAATTTCAGCAGAGATTGTGCTTACCCTCCTTTGTAATCCCCTAATTTGTGTACGTTGCAATCTGTTCAATTCAGAACAATAAGCAACCCCATGACCCAATGAGATGAGGATGATGTGTATGACGTGTAAATGAGGTGTAGTCTTGTACAGACTCAGGTCGACCATTCCAGAGAGAGTACGGTTAATTGAACCCCAACCATCAAAGTACACCGGTAACCACTGTCTAGCATTCAAATCCGTATAAAAGTAACTACCTTTACTAGGATTTGAACCAGGAACCTTCATCTCCGAAAATCAGCTGTTAAACAGCTGATTTTGGCAACGACTTTAGCTCTAGACCAACCCGGTGGGTTCTTTTGTAAAGCACACAAAATGTAGTAAACAAGATGATTTAAAAAAAATAGAGTTGTCTACAGTGCTGATATGTGGGCTTCAAAAAGAGCTTCCACAAATGTCTAAAGTCACCTCAGGTGATCTAAAGTTGGCCCTATACAAAACTGAGAAATAACCAGATCCCGAAAGAACTTGTAATAAATTTCACAACACCTTTTTACAGAATTTAAATGCCCACAATCACAAATCAAGAAACAAAATTTTCTACTATTTGGTGTTTACAAACTGTTTGCTATTGACTATAATTATTTACTATTTGCTTTTGGCAGAATTTACTACTCACAATGCTAAATGTTTTTGAATGAAAATCTAATTTAGCAGGTAATGCATCAATAAATTACAAGCTTTAAAAATTTGTGGTAATCTGTTTTTTAAAGCTAAAAAATAATTGATTGATGAAATATTTTACAGTATACAAGAGTTCTTTTAGAAATAGATATTTTAAACAATTTTTAACATTCTAACTCATTTCCACGTGGTATTGTATAATATTGTATAATCACAAGAACAATTGAACTATAAAAAAAACATAATCAAAAACCGTTTAAAAAATAATTATCAGAATAATTATCAGTTTCTAGATAAGGAAAAAGTCGTCACTAAGACATACGCAATAAAATGTATCACAAAACCAGTCTGTCACAGATAAAATAACCAGAAAAAATTATTATAAGTCTAAGTTGACCGACAAAACTCAGACAGTTTTTGGCTACATTCCAAAAATAAAATTTAAGATAAAAAGATTGCAAGTCATTACACAAATGTTGCTTAAAAAATTAATACGTACTTGAGACAAAATGTCATTGTTATCAAACAATTAAAATTAAACATTTTAAAAGTTTTTATACGAGAATGGATGCAGCCTTCAGAATTTATAGTAATTGTTTAGGTCAACAGCCGAAAGGCTGGTTTGAACCTCTAGAGGTTTTACTCAGTAAAACTGAGTGAGGTGGTTTACTATTGCCTTCCTCACTGAGTGGAAAGGTATGCTTATCAGTATGCCAGGCCCTCTGAAAAGCACCCACTTTCCACCCTGCAAATAACACCTTCACTTCATTCACCACAGGGTCTGGCTGTATAGTGAAATTCATTACTCTCAAAGGAGATAACTCTGATTAGTGTTTTTTAACACCTCTACCACTTCTGTTCTTAAATGATTCAGTCATATACTTGGCTGATCATGAGATAAGAAACAGAACTATATTTTGTAGCCCTGGAACTAACAGATTGATTGCAATTAATTTAACACTCCGCCTGCCTGTTACGGGCAAAATTTATTGTTAATGCCAGAAATTTTGCCCCATAACAGGCAGGTGAAGTGTTAAATATTGGCACTCGATTTGCTAGTTCCAGGGCTACAAAAAAATAGTTCTATTTCTTATCACATAGTCAGCCAATTTTATGACGAGCATTTAAGAACAGAAGAGGTAGAGGTGTAAAAAACACTAATCAGAGTTATCTCCATTGAGAGTAATACATTTCATCATACAGCGAAACTGTGTGGTGAATGAAGTGGAAGTGTTATTTGCAGGGTGGAGAGTAGATGTTTTTCGGAAGGCCTGGTATACTGAAAAGCATACATTTTCACTCAGTGAGGGAGGCATTGGTAAACAACCTCACTCCTCGTTTTACTTTGTAAAGCCTCTAGAGGTTCAAACCAGCCTTTCGGCTGATGACCTAAACAAAAACAAATCTATGATTGTTGCTGAACACCAAGCTGTTAGCAAGCAAGTATTGTACACAGTCATCCATTGTACAGAATCACTCAGCCATTTTGTCTTGAATTAAGTAATAAATTAAGTACACTTGGAAATGTCAAAGAATTGATAGTTATTAAAAATAATTACTACGAATGATACAATCATTATGTATATAATTAGACCTCTTGCACTATCAGAAATTGATGAAAGATTAATAAAGAAATAAGCGTTTCAAATAATATTCATGAAACTGGAATAAACCAGTTATTTATTTAAAAAAAAAATCACAAATTTAGTAAAATTTATTAATTTAATAAAGATTTATTGTTATCTTTTTCCCTATTTGACTTAATATAATAATATATAAATTTAATTATTATTAAATTGTTAAATTATTTGCACTCCATCTGTTAGTCCCAGGGCTTCAAGAAATAGTTTTGTTTCCTGTCACATGATCAGCCAATTAAATGACTAAATTATTTAAGAACTGAAGAGGTAAAAGTGTAAAAGACATTAATCCGAGTAAAGTAATCCTTTGAAAATAATGAATTTCATTATACAGCCAGAACTTGTGGTGAATGAAGTGAATGTGTCATTAACAGGATGGAAAGTTTGTATTTTTCAGAGGGTCTGACATGCTGATAAGCATACTTTTTTGATTCAGTGAGGAAGGCAATTCTAAACCACCTCACTCGTCATTTTACTTAGTAAAACTTCTAGTTAGAGGTTCAAACTAGCATTTCAGCTCATGACTTAAACAACAATATTTCCAGACATTCAAGTAGACACAGCACCACCTAATGGCCAAAAAATTACCAGTTATTAAATTTGTTAATTTCAGAGACAGGAGAATGTTTCTACAAGTTACAGACTTTATCAATTTATCATACAAAATAATTAAGTAGGCCTAAATATTAATTACGTATAAATGAATTTTGTATTTTACAAAATGTTAAATCAATTAATTTATTTTTGTGAAAATTACACAAACCTTTAATCTTAGTTTAAAGATTGTTATTCACCTATACTTACTTTATCTTATCCAGTATGAAACATGGGTGTAAATATTTTGAAATCAGGGTTTTACCGGAAATACCCGTTTGAAGGTCCTCTGATTAAAATTATATTTTTACAGATTGGTCTGTGTGTGTGTGTGTGTGTTTTAACTAAATGTCTCAAAAACGGAAAACTGTATGATACTGAAACTTAGAACTTAAGATAAATACCACGAGGGGACCCAACACGAAAATTTTTATCAAAATTGGTGAACTGGAAGTAACTTAGTATTTTATTCGTACAATTTTTTTACTTTTTCCAAATTTTTTATATAATGGCTTCTACGATTTCGTTTATAGTAATCTCATTTTTTGTTTAGGTCATCAGATGAAAGGCTGGTTTGACCCTGTAGAGGCTTCACTAAGTAAAATGTGGAGTGAGGTGGTTTACAATTGCCTTCCTCACTGAATCGAAAAGTATGCATATCAGCATGTCAGACCCTCTGAAAAACACATACTTTCCATCCGGCAAATGACACCTTCACTTCATTCACCACAGGGTCTGGCTGTATAATGAAATTCATTACTTTCAAAGGAGATAACTCTACCTCTACCTCTTCTGTTCTTAAATACTTCAGTCATATAATTGGCTGACCATGTGATAAGAAACAGAACTATTATTTTTTAGCCCTGCAACTAATTGAGTGCACATAATTTAACACTCCATTACCTGTTACGGACAGAATTTCATTTAGCATAGCCTTCTAGATTTTTTTTTGTAGCTACTTACGAACAAATAAACCGTTGAGGCGACTTTAAAAAAATTCTTTTTATCCCTAGTAAGCTTTTCACTGTTGATGAACTCTGCTGTTCCACATGTTTAGACCAGTCAGAATGTTTGCCAGCGTTGCCAAATTGTACCTGACAAACATTATGCGCGCATGCGTATAAGAGCTGCAATAGTTCACTCTCATCTTGCATCTCGGACTGAACACATCGATTATAGAGCGCGTTAACATGCAATAGTTTATAATATAATCAGCTGATTGTATTTTTATAGGTTATAATTGATATTAAAAGACCAAAAAAATGGCTGACAAAATATTTAACGAGCTACAAGAGCAAGTATTGGCAACGTTGCTGGCAAGTCATTGGCTAGCTATAAAGTGGATAGAGCTCATCAGCCTTGAAAAATAGTATAATGCATGTATGTTGCAATCTGTTTAATTCAGAACAATAAGCAACTCCATGAACTAATGAAATGGATGATGTGTGATACGTGTAAATGAGGTCTAGTCTTGTACAGACCCAGGCCGATCATTCCTGAGAGAGTATAGTTAATTGAACCCCAACCATTGGCATAGTGGTTAGTGCAACTGGCTTCTACTCTGGGGTCCTGAGTTCGATTCCTGGTTAGGTCTGGCTGTTTTTTGTAACTCATTTTCATGTATCATCATTCTCCCCCGTCTGGATTAGCAGAAATTGCAAAACTGTCAGACGTAAAACCAAAAAAAAGAACCCCAACCATTAAAGTACATCGGCAACCACTGACTAGTATACAAATCCGTATAAAAGTGACAACCTTTAATAGGATTTGAACCAGGAACCTTCATCTCCGAAAATCAGCTGTTAAACAGCTGACTCGTGGCAATGACTTTACCTCTGGACCAACAGTATGGGTCACTTAAACAATACCTCATATTTGAAGGTGGTTATGCAAAAAGTAACCAATCCACATCAAAAAGTTTATTTTCAGATATAAAGGGTTAAGCTTTTCTTATACTATTATATTTTACTTTTTTAGGTGTTGTACTTTTAAATTACTTTGAAAAACCTTTAAAATATATTTCTTCAATAAAAAAAAAATTATAATATTCTCAGGTTTATTCGTTTGTTGAAGAAAATTGTGGGTTCCTATTTGCAGAATAATAAGCCTATACATTCCTAATATAACTTTCTATAATTACCCGTACTTTACACAAGAACCACGTTGCACCCTTTTTCGCTCCTGCCTGCCCTGTGCTTCTTTTACACAAAATGCTGTTATAATAATAAACTTTATCAGTAATGCTCAGTGTTATTAAGCTGCTAAAAGGAACCAACCCATAATTTTCTTCAAACCATGAATTAATCTAAGAAAATTTTTATCATTTCTTGTTAATTTTTTTTTTGTTTTTGTTTTACATCCGACTGTTTTGCAATTTCTGCTAATGCAGACGGTAAAGAATGATATTTATGAAAATGAGCGATGAAAAAATGACAGACCTGACCGAGAATCGAACCCGGGATTTCCGGTCTAACAATAAATGAACATGAGAAAATTTTAAAATTTTTTGTTAAAGAAACTTTTTTAAGGTTTTTTAAGGTATTGTCATTTTAAAGAACAAAACCTAAAAACAAAATAAAAATATAAGAATTAAGCGTCACCCTTCATATCTGAAAATATTTTTTATCTGGAATAGTTCCTTTCTGCACATCTCTTTAAGGGTGTAGTCAACCCAGAAAATGAAAATCAAAATTAAAAAATGCACATATTTTAAAAAACATTTATTTTATGTATTCACAAATTATTTTTTAACTAAATCCCTATTAAGGTTTTTGTAATAATCATTCTACAGATAATAGAGCAAGAAATTATGAACATTTCAAAAAAAACATCATCCAAATATCTCTAATACAAACCAAAATATTTAATTCCCAAGAACATACGATCATGCAAAAACCACATTTCCGGAAAACTTCAAAGTTGAAGGAAAAATTTCACTCGCCTTGCTAGTAAGCTTTATTTTCAACAGATGTTTTTATAACTTTTTGTCAACTTACAAACAAAGTAAACAAAATATGTTGTGATTCAGAAAATTTTAAACTTCAAATGCAAACAAACAATCAAAATTTAAAAAAAAATCATCTTCTTGAGTTGACTACCCCCTTAATTCAAAACAGAAAGTATTTTTATAACTAAAAAATAAATTAAAAAAATTACCTTTCTCCCAATTTTTGTAATCTACGATTAGAAGGTAGTAAAGCAGCATCCGAAGAAATAGAAACGTTTCCGTTTAATTCTACAATATCATAAATGTCTAAATTTGGTTTATTTTCTAAAGAACGATTCACCATTTTTCAAATTAAAAAAAAATATATATATATAAATAATACTAAAAATTAAAAAATTATTGTAAACAAAACATATTAATCACGTATAAAGATAAAAATTAAAATACTTAAAAGGTATATAAATAAATTAAAATAAAAAAATTTATCGAACTATCCGTTACGATGGTTAAATATAAAATAACCTAATAAAATAAATTTGTTATAAAATATAATCAAGGTCAATTATAAATTTTTTGAATGAAAATTCAACGACATTTAATAATTAATTTCTACTAAAATACTACGATTAATTAATAATTATAATAAAAATAATAACCTTTTAGCCCGTTACACAAGTAATGGGTCACAAAACAGAATAAACTAAAACAAATCTTAAAACGCTAATTATTAATACTATATAAATACATAAAACTAATTGGTTTAAAAAAAATTTTGTAATAATTTACGTTATAAATTCCGGAAGATTTATAAAAATTGTGACGATTTTTTAAAAGCTTTGTACGCATTTTTATAAAGTTGGTTTTATAATAATTACACAACAGTATTTTACAGCCAATAAATAATTAATACATTTTCTACGTTACAGTAATAAAATTTATGTGGCTATTAAATAGTTTTTTAAATAATTGCCTAGTAATTAAAACTATAGAAAATAATAATTTTGCGTTGTATTATCGCAGTGCTACGATTTGTGCATTGAAATAATTAAGAAGTAGGAGGTTGTAATGTCGCACTATAAATTACTGTAATTTCTGTAATTGTAATTACTTTGGTTGTGTTTATTTATGAATGGTTTTTATGGTGTGCTATTACAGTGTTGAAAAGGCCAGGGCAGCATTCCTAAAAATGAGACCTCTTCTATCGGCCCGCGACCTGAGCCTCGAAACCAGGACCCGCCTCTTGAAGTGCTACGTCTTTCCCATCCTCTTGTATGGAGTAGAGGCGTGGACACTCACCAAGGAGTGTGAGACCCGTCTACAAGCGTTTGAAATGTGGACCTACCGGAGGATGCTTCGAATACCGTGGACAGACAGGGTCACAAATATGGAGGTCCTCAGAAGAATGGGGAAAGAGCTGGAAATCCTGCAGAGCGTAAGGATAAGAAAACTGACATACCTTGGACACATCATGAGGGGGCCTAAATATGAGATTCTGCATCTCATAATTCAAGGGAAACTCGTTGGTAAACGCTCGGTGGGACGCAGACGAATATCCTGGTTAAGAAACCTGAGAGAAGCGTTTAACCGCTCGTCGCATGACCTGTTCAGAGCAGCAGTGGACAAGGTACGACTGACCATGATGATAGCGAACCTTCGTAATGGAGAAGGCACCTGAAGAAGATTACAGTAACATCTTTTTAGTCCGGTAGTTTCGGGACTCGGGTGAACCCGGATTACAGATTTTTCCAGTTTATCGAATGTAAGTAATTTTACTGAAGATAATTGGGATTAATCCGGTAATTTAAAAACGTGATCGGTCAACCGAGTACAGTATACGCTGTATTTACAGTCATTGGCTGTATTATACAGCCAGACCCTGTGTTGAATGAAGTGAAGGTGCAATTTGCAGGTTGGAAGTAACTGTGTTTATAACTTGACGGCCTCCGGCAGAGAGAAGAAACCGGCGGGTTGTAAAACCATTTCAGAAAACATATCTAATTTTTTTTAAGTAACTGAAACTTCTGCCCATAAGGGGCAGATGGAGTGTTAAATTAATAACACCTGATCTGCTGTTTCCAGGACTACAAGAAAAGTTCTGTTTCTTAGCACATAGTCAGCCAATTATATGAATGAACTATTTAAGAACAGAGGAAGTATAAAAGTAGAGGTGTAAATGACACTATTCAGAGTTATCTCCTCTGAGAGTAATGAATTTCACTATACAGAAAGACCCTGTGGTAAATGAAGTGAAGGTGTCATTTGTAGGGTGGAAAGTGGGTGCTTTTTGGAGGGCCTGGCATGCTGATAAGCATACTCTTTCAACTTAGTGAGGAAGGCAAGGTAAACCACCTAACTCCTCGTTTTTACGTAGTAAAACCTCTAGAGGTTTAAACCAGCCTTTCGGCTGTTGACCTGAACAACACAACTGAAACTTGTCGGAAATGACGTACCTACTTTTATAAAACAAAGTACGTATTTCACGTTTTTTTTTCTATAAAATTATTTCAAGAAACACACGCTTAATGAGATTGTGTATAATATAATAGAAAACGTTTTGTTTTTGAAGAAAAAAAACGTATTTTTCAACATAATCGTCATTGGTCAATAACTATTTAACATATCATTATTATTTAACATAATTTATTTATTAACATAATTTTATAATAACATAATATTTTATTATTAACATAATGATTAACATAATATTTGGCAGGTTTGTTCTGTAATAATTATGGAAAACGATGATGGTATAAAACTAATATTTTTTTTTGCTATAAAAACTCTCTCTTTTGGTGTATACAAAAACCTATAATGATTTCATGGTGGATGAAGTAACCTTGAAGTTAATTTAATTTCGAGTTCCGGGGTTCAGCACCCAGCCAGATTCTGGAAATTTGAACACTTAAAACCCGCCATTCTATACCCACAGTAGTCGCTAATGAAAAAGAACAGCTGATGCGACTTTCAGTAAACTAAAAAGTGATGACAATATTAAAATAATGTTACATACCCAGAAAACATCTTCTATATTCTTCTTTGATTCCTTACTATATACAATTATCTCCAATATGGTAGATGGCTACCTAAAAAGAAAAAAAATTAGTTAAATTTTTCAACAAACGAATTGGCTTTTTAACGTTTTAACGTTAAAGTTTTTTTAGCGATTGGCTAAAGTTTTTGTTAACCTTTAAAAGTAGTCATTTAAATTCATTCATTAATTTTGATTTTTTTAAAAATTATATTCTACCTTCTCTTGCCCTGTATGATTACCTAGAGAAGGAAATTATTGTTCATATAGATTTTTCGAAATCAAGTTTTCAGCGAAAATACACGTTTTCTGACCCCTGAACCAATAAAAAAACTTGTTTTTAGTGATTGTTCTGTGTGTGTGTGTGTGTGTGTGTGTGTGTGTGTGTGTGTGTGTGTGTGTGTGTGTTAAAAATATCTCAAGAACGGATTAGTATAAGTTGAAACTTAAATTAAAGTACCACAAGGGGCTTAATACAAACATTCCCATCAAAATCGGTTAACCGTAGGTAGTAGTTTATTCGTACAATTTTTTCACATTACGAGGGGGCACTATTTACATTTTGAGCTTTGCCAACAATGAGTGTTTAACCCTTTCAGTACCAACGTCCGGAAAACGGGACGTCGACATATTTCACGTAGTGACAACATTCGGTTTACCGAACGTCCGTAAGTTATGCATAAAGTGCCAACATTCGGATAATCGAACTTTTACAAAAAAAAACAACTTTAAACAAAAATTAATGGAATAATGTATTTTGAAACCGCCTTCGTGGCGTAGTGACTAGCGCTCTAGCCTGCAAAGCAAAAGGTCCCGGGTTCGATTCCCGGCTAGGGTCTGGAAATTTTAACACGTTAGAACCACCGTTAAGGTAACAAAACCCACAGTATTTGCTAATGACCAAACTGTCGATGCGACTTTAAATAAACTAAAAAAACTATTTTGAATAGTTTTAGTGTTAGAACGATTACTTTTTTTCATGAACATAATAAAAATTAATTTTTAACAGGAAATTTGATTTTCCTGTACCGTTTTGGTTGGCAATGGCAGACTTACGCCTGCAAGTTTTCGAAATAAGGGCTGGCACTTTTTGTACACCCTTATTCAAATTAAATGGCACTTAAGAACAAACTTTTAAATATTGTTTCGGCACTGAAAGGGTTAAGGCACCATCTGACATTTCTACTGGAAAGTTTATCATTTTTGACCATAACATTATTCGAAACATTTTATCATTTGAGCATGATTTATGTAGTTCAGTGATGAAAATTGTGTCTCAGCGGAAAAATGGAAATAACTCGTAAAAATTTTCGTGCGATGATTTATTACGATTTTCGACGTGGATTATCAAGACAAGAGTGCATCGATCAACTTACTTCCACTTTTGGCGATGAAGCCCCATCCTTTGCCACTGTGAAACGCTGGTATAACAAGTTTAATCATGGCCGCCGTTCGCTCACCGACGAAAGTCGTGAAAGTCGTCAAAAACCAGTTGTTGTGCCAGAAAACATTGATGCTGTACAAAATCTGATAATGCAAAATCATCATGTGACATCATCATGTACTAGTTCGACCAGCATATAGGCCCTATATAAAATATTGCATGAAAATTTATCAGTGAAAAAGGTTTGTTCTCGTTAGATCCCACATAATTTGAAAAAAATCTGAAAAAGATACTCGTGTCGATTGACGTATATAACATAGAAACAGATAACGAATCATGGATCTATGCGTATAAGCCGAAAAGTAAACAGCAGTCGACTGAAGATGAACAAAATCCAACAAAAGTTGTTCGCGCTCAAAGCACTTCGAAACAAGTGGTCGCCTACTTTTTTCCGGAAAAACTGGTCGTGTGGCCATAATGCCTTTACAGGAACGTAAAACGGTCAATTTTGAATGGGATACAACCGTTTGTTTGCCGGAAATCTTCAGTGAAATAAGAAAAAACAAACAAACGTCGTCGACTCATTCTTCATCACAACAATGCGAGTTCTCACACATCTTGTCTAACAACCGTCTATTTGAACACTCAAGAAATCGAATTAATGGATCATCCGCCTTACAGTCCTGATTTATTTTATCTGAGGCGGTGAGAAAAACTCATGTTCACTCCCTCACGATGGGGGAAGCAGTGTTGGACTCAATTGAGGCTTCCTCGTTCAGCCCCAAGGAGGCCACAACCACTTACCAACCAAAAACCCGCCGACTAGTCACTTGATCCGACAACAGCAAACAACCCTCCACCTCTCTCAGAACTGTTTATATAATACTACAAGAGAAATGTCGGGTTAAAAAATTTACAATATCTAACAACTTCTTCGTCTAACAACCTTCTATTTGAACACTCAAGAAATCGAATTAATGGATCATCCGCCTTACAGTCCTGATTTATTTTATCTGAGGCGGCGAGAAAAACTCATGTTTACTCCCTCATGATGGAGGAAGCAGTGTTGGACTCAATTGAGGCGTCCTCGTCCAGCTCCAAGGAGGCCGCAACCACTTACCAACCAAAAACCCGCCGCCTGGCCACTTGATCCGATATCAGTAAACAACCCTTCACCTTCCTCGGAACTGTTTATATAATACTACAAGGGAAATGTCGGGTTAAAAAATTTACATACTGTCAGCGGGGCGTGGAAGGGAACCGTAGCCTAATTCCCCTCTCGCTGCCACCGAGAGGACTTACAGTCCTGATTTGACACGCAGTAACTTGTTTTTGTTCCTGAACGGCAAGAATAAATTACGTGGGTAACGATTTTTTCGGCAGAAGAAGCCGTTGATACGTTCAAAACTACGTTTTAGAGATGTCTCAAGCGGAATAAAAATAATCCTTTGATAATAATTGGTTCGAACGCATGCAGAAGTGTATAAATCATAAAGGAGAATATTTTAAAAAACAATTAATTAATTTTCGAAGACAAATTACTATATCTCTATTATTAGGCTTAAGATATAAAAATTGGCCCTCGTATCATATTTAAATAGAAATTGAAAATAAAATTCTCTTTTAATTAATTATGTATTAAAGAACAGAATCAAATCATCTCCCCTAATTTAATTCTATTATTATTATTATTATTATTTATTACTAAAAACTAATTATGGAAGTGAGTCATGAGTTACCACGAAACGCCAAGAAAGTAGGATCCAAGCAGCTGAAATGAGGTTTTTAAGAAGGGTGAAGGGCTGCTCGAGGCTGGATCTAATACATAACGAGGAAATTAGATCTGAGTTAGGTGTATTAAGCGTGAATGAAAAAGTGGAGGAGTACCGTAATCAATGCAGGCAACATTTGGAAACGGATGCCAGAGGAGAGAATACCCTTCAAAGTGACGGAATATGTTCCAGTTGGAAGAAGGGAGGTAGGAAGACCTCGAAGATGATGACAGTAGTTGAGATGTACGGGTTGGAATATCTCGTGTTTGTGTAGAAGTACAGGATGGTTTGTGAGTTCGAAACAGGCTTATGCCTAATCCTTGATAGTAAGAAGAAGAAGAAGAAGAAGAAGAAGAAGAAGAAGAAGAAGAAGAAGAAGAAGAAGAAGAAGAAACTAAAAAATTAATACAATTAATCTCTTATCCTAACTTATTTTCTAATACCCGCATAGGTCTAGCCTGTGTTCGGGTATCAGTTGGTATATGTTAAGCTTATTTTGGGTTCAGTTGACCGGTAAACGTGTATTTCTGATGAAAAATCAATTTCGATAAATCGACATGATAACAATACTTTCCTCCTCTGTATATGCATGTGGGACAATCTAAAGATAATTCTGGATAAATTTGTAGTTAAGGTCAACAGCCGAAAGTCTGGTTTGAACCTCTAGAGGTTTTACTAAGTAAAAACGAGGAGCCATCCTCACTGAGTTGATTTTTTTTTTGGTTTAACGTCCAAATATTCTGCAATTACTGCTAATGCAGACGGTGAAAGATGAAATGATTTTTTGTAACGTATGAAAATATGCCGTGCCTGAATGGGATTCAAACCCAAGACCGCATGATGAGAGGCGAGCATGTTACCAACTACGCCAATGCGGCCGACTCTTTCACTGAGTTGAAAGAGTATGCTTATCAGCATGCCAGGCCCTCCGAAAAACACCCACTTTCCACCCTGCAAATGACACCTTCACTTCATTCACCACAGGGTCTGGCTGTATAGTGAAATTCATAAGTCTTAGAGGAGATAATTGTGACTAGTGTCTTTTGCACCTCTACCTCTTCTGTTTTTAAATAGATCAGTCGTATAATTGGCTGACTATATGATAAGAAACAGAACTATTTTTTGTAGCCATGGAACCAACAGATCGAGTGCAATTAATTTAACACTCCATCTGCCCGTTATGGGGATTCCGGATAAATAAGAAGTCCGAATGAACGGGAACGGTTAAACGGAAAATTACTTTATACTGTAACTAAGTATAAATCAATAACGCTGATTGTGTACAATTTAATTATTTAATAACTAACACATGGAGTAAAATTAAATAACATTTATTTATAAATTTAGCTCTTTTATTAAATTTCATGCATTCATACAATGATGCTTATAATAGACAAACTAGTTTTTTCGCTTGTCGGTCACGCGAATGATGCAATAAAACGTTTACGGTGATAAGTAAACTTCTTATATTCAGATAAAATAAACGTTTAAATTATTTATATAAATATTTAATACGCATTACAAATTTCTAAACTTTTCTTAAAATAAAATTATAATTATGTCAGTGATATAAAATTATATTAAACGACTTCTTTTGTTCCTTCATCAGAATTGTAGTTGTAATAAAAAAAAAATCTGGGGTGAAACACTCACACAACTTTCTCTTGCCAATGTAAATAATAAACAATAAACCTAATATTAGTTATAAAACATTAGAAATAAACAAAAAACTAACCTCAATAAACATAACCTAATTTTAATCATGTGTGAAAGACGCAAAATGAAAATCAACCTCAGTTTGGCTTAACAATATAAAAAATCACTCTTTCACACTAAACTAGGCTCTGTAGAGGAAAATGCTCTAAATTAAAGGTTTAGATCTTTTAATTTCCTATAAACTTGATTATATACACTTTTCTCGTAAAATGCATACTAAGGCCGAAATCTTAAAAAAATCGATTTTTCACACGTTTTCGTGAGAAAAAAAAATTAGAAAATCGCTTATTACCGCTAAACTAAGCATTATAAAAAAATGTTTGAAATAAAAGTTGTAGGATTTTAAATTCTCTACATTTTTTTTATATAAATTTAAGGGCTAAAATGCATATTAAAGCTGTAATCTTAAAAAAACAACGTTTTTACGTGAAAACAGCTTCACCAAGAATTTCAGGAAACATGGCGCCTACCCTATCTTGTAGAGCATACAAAATTTAGTAAACCAGGCGATTTTTAAAAAAAATTGTAGAATTAGTTTTTGAGAAAATCGCAAAAAGGTGAAAAATTACACGAATAAACTACTACTTCCGGTCGACCGATTTTGATGAAAATGTTCGTGTCGGGTTCGGTAGTGGTATATAACTTAAGTTTTAAGTTTCAAGTTCGTACGATGTTCCGTTCTTGAGATATTCTGTACACACACAAACACACATTCACACGCGCGCACACACACACACACACACACACGCACGCACGCACGCACACACACACTCACACCCACACACTCACACACCAATCGCTAAAAACATGTTTTTTGGGTTCAGGGGGTCTGAAAACGTGTAGATCCGGTGAAGAGTGGGATTTGTTAAAATCGACATGAAAACAATACTTTCCTTCCTATATATTAATATAGGCAAGAGAAAGTAAAAATTAAGTGTTTTCATTTTAGATTTACTGCAACTGCAGTTGTTACTTAAGGGGGGTAGTCAATTCAAGAACATGATTTTTTTAAATTTTGATTGTTTTTTGCATTTATTTGAAATTTAAAATTTTCTAAATCACAGCATGTGTTTACTTTGTTTGTACGTTGACAAAAAGTTATAAAAACATTTGATTAAAAATAAAGCTCACTACCAAGGCGAGTGAAATTATTCCATAAACTTTAAATTAAGTTTTCCGGAAATGTGTGTTTCCTTGATTGTACATTCTTGAAAATTAAATATTCTGGTTTGTATTGGAGGTATTTGGATGATTTTTTTCAAATGTTAATAATTTCTGGCTCTATTATCTGTCTAATGAATATTACAAAAAACTTACTAGGGATTTAGTTAAAAAATAATTTGTGAATACATAAAATAAATGTTTTTGAAAATATGGTTTTTCTTCAATTAATTTCTTGTAAGAAAAAATACATACAATAGCATACAAGAAATAATAGACAGTAATTTTCTGCATTTTTTAACACAAGAATCATGTTGATATCTTTCTCGGTTCCTGAGATATTTAATTCCCCGTAAAAGCCCGCTTTTCCACCTCTACCCTTATATTAGGGGCTGTATTTATTTTTTTGGCTTGGTTCAAGTGTAGATCATTACTAGTAAATTACTCTTTCATTTAAAATACTATATAATGATATTTTTCATTTTGATTTTTTCATTTTCATTTTCTGGGTTGACTACCTCATTAAAACTAACGAAAAGTTTATCTTTTTCAATAATTTTTTCCCTAATGTGTGTAACGTTGTAATCTGTTCAATTCAGAACAATAAGCAACCCCATGACCCAATTAACTGAGGATGATGTGTGAATGAGGTGTAGTCTTGTACATATCTAGGCTGACCATTCCTAAGAGAGTTTGGTTAATTGAATCCCAACCATCAAAGTACACCGGTTACCACTGTCTAGTATTCAAATTCGCATAAAAGTAACTACCTTTACTAGGATTTGAACCAGGGACCTTCGTCTCCGAAAATCAGCTGTTAAACAGATGACTCGCGGAGACGACTTTACCTCTAGTCCAACCCAATGGATTTTACTATTACTACTAGCAGATCGAGTGCAAATAATTTAACACTAAATGTAACTTATGTTTAAATGAAATAAAATAAATAAAGAATTCAGTTATAATTTCATTATACAGCCAGACCTATTTAATGAAATGCATTAAACTCGGAGGAGATAACTGTGACAAGTATCTTGTACACCTCTACCTCTTCTGTTGTTAAATGCTTTAGTCATATAACTGACTGACAATGTGATAAGAAACAGAACTATTTTTTTTGTTGCCCTGGAACTAGCAGATTGAGTGCAAATATTTTAACATTCCACCTGGCTGTAATGGGGGAAAAATTATAAGGTAGAAGGGAGCAAGAAAAAATTTGAAATATCTTGACAAGATTGATTAAAATCTATGTAGGCTGCATAAGGAAAAATATATAAATATATTTTTTATTTCCCTAGTAATGTAAGCAGTTGCCCTTTAAAAGGCAGGTGGAGTGTTAAATTATTTGCACTCGATTTGCTAGCTCCAGGGCTACAACAAATAGTTCAGTTTCACATAGTCAGCTAATTATATGACTGAAGCATTTAAGAACAGAAGAAGTAAAGGTGTAAAAGACACTAATCGGAGTTATCTCCTCTAAAAGTAATGAATTTTATTATACAGCCAGACCCTGAGGTGAATGAAGGAAGGTGTCATTTGCAGAGTGGAAAATAGATGCTTTTCAGAAGGAAAATTCATGCTCATAATTCATGCTTATTCATGCTGATAAGCAAACTTTTCCACTCAGTGAGGAAATTTATGGTAAATTACTCACTCCTCGTTTTACTAAGTATAATTTTTAAAGGTTCAAATCAACCTTCGGCTGGTGATCTAAACAACAACAATGTAAGAAAATCCGATTTTTATTCAATAAATCTGAGGTTACTAGTTGTATGATAACTAAAAGTAATTTCATATTTTACCTGATCGATCTTGTTTGTATTTATTTATCAACTTTAAAAACAATAACTCCATATTAAAAAAATATGAAAACAAAATTTTCAGATTAACCCAACTGCCGGCAATAACATTTTTTTAGACCGGTAGAGAATTTCTA
Source organism: Catonia carolina (assembly GCA_035578175.1). NCBI lineage: Eukaryota > Metazoa > Arthropoda > Insecta > Hemiptera > Achilidae > Catonia > Catonia carolina. The sequence continues at coordinate 17,832,534 of JAQMRL010000004.1, forward strand.
GTCACCGAACCGTAAAGAAATCATTAAAAATTTGCTATAAACCACAAACCTTGTCACGTGACATCAAAATAACAAGAAAACTTTGGAAAATAGAATAAATATACATTACTGAAATTTTATCTGACAGTAAGGAATACTGAAACTATTTGAAAATAATTTTTAGACAAATATTTTTCTAAAATTTCAGATGACACTACTGTTTAAAACTTTCTTATGCTCTACTTTCAAAGTTCAATTTATACGAATCGTTACTTTTAATGTTTATTTCAAAATAAAATCAAAAAATAATCCATGTTCAAACTGAAGAAAATACGAGTATATACAAAAACACATCATGTAAACCAAGAAATAACCAAATTCAACTCTAGGACAGCGTGGTTTCAACAGAGAACACAAGCATATTATGCAACTAAAACTATTGTATAATACGTAAAAATTTACTTTATACATTTCTAAAATATTGTACAAAACAGCAACACTGTCTGTAGTTGAAATTAAAATTAAAACGACAACATTGGAATTCTATGAAGCAAATCCGATTTTGTGACGCGACCGGTTCAAGAAGCGGTAACATCGTCTCAAAATCGACGATTGCCGGCTCTAGGGTTAATAAAAATATTTTGTAACTAAATTAAAAAATAAATAAAACCACACACCTATAAACTAATAAAATTAAGTAAAACTAAGTAAATATAATTCACTTTAAACATAAAACTAACAGATCTCGCCGTTCAGGTTACACAAACTGCATAAAACCGAAAGGAACAATGCTTTTATAAAGAACATGTAAAATACGACAATTAGTTTAGTGTCGTGAAAATTATGAAAAATATCATAAAAAAATGTCAATTGAAAATAGAATAAAATTAAATATTAATCTAATAATAATCGGAAAAATATAATTATATAAACGGTTCAGGTAAGTACTTAAAGAAAATGTATACTGATAAAGTAATCATGATCGTTTACGTTTCAAATACAGGGATTGCCAAAAACTTCGAAACGTTTTTATTACTTTCTCTTGCCTACCTATATGAATATATAGGAAGGAAAGTATTGTTTTCATATTGATTTTAAGAAATCGAGTTTTCACCGGATCTGCACGTTTTCAGACCCCCTGAACCCAAAAAACATGTTTTTAGCGATTGGTCTGTGAGTTGTCTGTGTGTGTGAGTTGTGTGTGAACAGAATATCTCAAGAACGAAACATCGTACGAACTTGAAACTCAGAATTTAAGCTATATACCACTACTGAACCTGACACGAAACATTTTCATCAAAATCGGTCAACCCGAAGTAGTAGTTTATTCGTGTAATTTTTCACTTTTTTGCGATTTTCTCAAAAACTGGTCCTACGATTTTTTTAAAAATCGCCAGATTTACTAAATTTTTTATTCTCTACAAGATAGGGTAGGCGCCATGTTTGCTGAAATTCTTGGTAAGGCCGTTTTCACGTAAAAAAAATGTTTTTTTAAGATTACGGCTTTAATATGCATTTTAGCGCAAAAATTTCTTTAAAAAAATGTAGAGAATTTAAAATCGTACAACTTTTATTTCAAACATTTTTTTGTAAAACGCTTAGTTTAGCGGTAATTTGCGATTTTCTGTTTTTTTCTCACGAAAACGTGTGAAAAATCGATTTTTTTAAGATTTCGGCCTTAGTATGCATTTTACGAGAAAAGTGTATAGTCAAATTTATAGGAAATTAAAAGATCTACAACTTTTGTTTAGAGCATTTTTCTCTACAGAGCCTATGTTAGCGTGAAAGAGTGATTTTCCGTATTTTTAAGCCAAACAGGTTGATTTTCACTTTGCGTCTTTCACTCATGATTAAAATTAGGTTATGTTATTGAAGTTAGTTTTATTGTTTATTTCTAATGTTTTATTAATAATGGTAGGTTTATTGCTAATTATTTGCATTGGCAAGAGAAAGTTGTGTAAGTGTTTCACACCAGATTTTTATTTTTATTGTTTATACTTCTGTGCCTACTTACTTATTGACTAAGAACTAATAATAACATTATAGTGGTACAGTTGCGTTGTTTAGGTCATCAGCCGAAAGGCTGTTTTGAACCTGTAGAGGTTTTACTAAGTAAAACGAGGAGTGAGGTGGTTTACCAATGCCTTCCTCACTGAGTGGAAAAGTACGCTTATCAGCATACCGGGCCCTCTGAAAAGAACATATTTTCCATTCTGCAAATGATACCTTTACTTCATTCACTACAGGGTCTGGCTGTATAATGAAATTCATTACTATCAGAGGAGATAACTATGAGTAGTGTCTTTTACACCTCTACCTCTTCTGTTCTTAAATGATTCTGTCATTTAATTGGCTGACCATGTGATAAGAAATAGAACTATTTATTTAGCCCTGCAACGAACAGAGTGAGTGTAAATAATTTGACACTCCACCTGTTTTTTTTATGGGCAAGTGATACAATATAACTTGGTTATTCGAACTTGGATAATTCGAATCAACTGGTATTCCCCTTGAAAAGCATATTAAAATCTTATTAAAAATGGCATGCCTAATTCTATGTTTAAAAATATGTTATTTGGTTAATTCGAAGTTTTTCAAAGAAAGAAGATAAATGTGTTTTTACCTAGGGTTTTCGTAGACAGGCAATGAAATTTTAACCTGCTGCTTTCGCGACCGTAAGTGAAGCTGTCAGATTCGACGACAAAAACGCAGTAGTAAAAATGTCTTCCCCTTAATTCAAATCAAGATCTCCCCTTAATTCAAAACGTTACATAAAATTTTCCAGTCGCTGCGTTTCTGTCGCGGCGATAAAACTGCTGAATATGTCACCGGCCTTACTCTGGTGGAATGGCGGCATAAATATACGGAAAGATATTGCCCTGTTTATGTACGGGGGGGGGCAGCAAATATTGCCGCTGCGGTTCGTAAAACCAACCGCCGGACTTAAGACACAGCATTGGCTGAAAATATTCCAACTACGATAATCCCAGATTCCAAACAAACCTAAGCTTAGGTGTTACAATAATTTTTGTTTTAATCCCTAATGTGTGTACGTTACAATCTGTTCAATTCAGAACAAAAAGCAACACAATGACCCAATGAGATGAGGATGATAGGCTATGTATGACGTGTAAATGAGGTGTAGTCTTGTACAGACTCGGGTCGACCATTTCTGAGAGAGTATGGTTAATTGAACCCCAACCATAAAAGTTCACCGGTAACCACTGTCTAGCATTCAAATCTGTATAAAAGTAACTAAATTTACTAGGATTTGAATCAGGAACCTTCGTCTCCGAAAATCAGCTGTCAAACAGCTGATTTTGGCGACGACTTTACCTCTAGACCAACCCGGTGGGTTACAATAATTTTGAAACATCCTATACTATTACTTGTAAACAATTAAAAAATAAATTAAAAATTAATTATACGCATACATACCTTTAGTGTTGTACTTACTTGAAAATGACTCGTAAAAATTTACTGATAAGCTATTATTACTTAATCGTTTTGTTACTTGGGTACTTTACTTGAATTGTTAGACTATAATTGTTACAACAGTTTTTCAAGAGTTTTTTTTTAAATCGTTTACAATGAATTACAGGTGGTGAACTTATGGGTAGCAATAAAGATATTTATTTCATCATTTAATTGAGGTTAAAGAAAAAACGGTTAATCTACTCACAATAGCTCTAGCTACTCATGACACAGCAAACAGTATACCAAAATTCTTAAATTAAAAAAAAAAAAATTCACGTTCATTTTTACTTTCTCTTGCCTTAAGTATGAATATAATAGGAAGGAAAGTATTGTTTTCACGACGATTTTTCAAAATCGAGTTTTCACCGGATATACAAGTTTTCAGACCCCCTGAACCCAAAAAACATGTTTTAGCGATTGGTGTGTGTGTGTGTGTGTGTGTGTGTGTGTGTGTGTGTGTTTGTGTGTGTGTGTGTGTGTGTGTGTGTGTGTGTGTGTGTGTGTGTGTGTGTGTGTGTGTGTGTGTGTGAACAAAATATCTCAAGAATGGAAGATCGCACGAAGTTGAAACTTGAAATTTAAGTTACGTACTACTAGAGGACCCAACGCGAACATTTTAATCAAAATCGGTCAAACCGGAAGTAGTAGTTTATTCGTGTAATTTTTTCACTTTTTTGCGATTTTCTCAGAAACGGTTCCTACGATGTTTTTTTTAAAAATTGCCTCATTAACTACATTTTTTTATACTCTACATGGTAAGGTGAAAAATAATTATTTTTTAGGAACGGTTGAAGAAATTTTACTCAAATTTGGTAGGCATGTAGAAATAAATAAAAAATATGTAAATTTGTATGTGCGGAATAAGTAAGTACTTACGTTGCAAAGTTAAAATTTATCCAATCGCTTTTAATACGCTGAATTTCAAAATGGTAGACATTCAAACTTTTTAAATCAAAATATCTCAGCAACCACTGCTGTTTATTGATTTTACGTTTATTACAAAAATTTTACGCATTTTTTGGTGAAATGAATAACACCTTCTTTGCTCAAATATAATCACAAATATCTGAGTTAGAGCGGAAAATGTAATCCAAAATCTTTTGACTGTTTCACCTCTTCAGATAAGCCAGGGCATTTGTGTTAGAAATACTGTAATTAATTCTGTGTAACCCACCGGGTTGGTCTAGAGGTAAAGCCGTCGCCAAAATCAGCTGTTTAACAGCTGATTTTTGGAGACGAAGGTTTCTGGTTCAAATCCTAGTAAAGGTAGTTACTTTTATACGGATTTGAATGCTAGACAGTGGTAACCGGTGTACTTTGATGGTTGGGGTTCAATTAACCATACTCTCTCAGGAATGGTCGACCTGGGTCTGTACAAGACTATACCTCATTTACACGTCATACACATCATCCTCATCTCATTGGGTCATGGGGTTGCATTGTTCTAAATTGAACAGATTTCAACGTACACAAATTAGGAATAAAAAAAAAATTCTTTGTAAAAACTAACTCTCTTTAGAATAAAAATTTCATAATTCAAAGTCAAAAATTATTGGTAATATTTGACTTATTTCAGTTCCCTACTTCTAAATTAAGTGCTGCTTTTAAATTTGTAAGAGAAGATGCAATGAAAAGTTAATAAAACTAATTATCAAAATTGTAAAATATTATCAATTAAAACTGCAGCTGATATCTATTATTGCTAGGTAAGAGCAGTTGTTTTTGTTATGCGTATTAATTTTATTATTTTGAAGAGTATTATTCTTTGAAATCAAGTTTTCACTGGAAATATAATGTTTTCGGACCCCTCAGAACCCAAAAATCATGTTTTTACCGATTGATGTGTGCGCCCTTGTTTGAACAAAATATCTTAGTAACGAAATATTGTACGAAGTTTAAACTTAGATATTAAGTTAGGTAACATTAGGAGACGTGACACGAATATTTTCATCAAAATCGGTCATGCTAAAGTAGTATTTGTTAAACTTCTAACTTTTTGTGATTTTCTTTGAAATCGTCTCATTTACTACATTTTTTGTGCTCTACAAGATAGAGTTAGCGCCATGTCTGTTGAAATTCTTGGAAAGCCTGTGCTCTCGTAGGAAAAAATAGCTTCAAGAATGTGGCCTTAATTTGCATTTTAGAGAAAAATTATTTATAGGCTATACGTACCGTTATTCGCCGGTGTATAAGACGAACTACCGTTTTCAAGAAGGATTTCATTCTTTAAAGTTAAATTTTATATATTATTTTTACGAAAGGAATGAGAAATTTATTTTCATATGCAGGCCTAAACGCACTCTGATATGTG